>JBAMJV010013703.1:0-38898 GCA_037951105.1 Echinarachnius parma | reverse complement strand
GTTGTTTTGTGTTTATTGCCGTTCTTCATTCATTTTGAGCCAATCTGTTTTTGTTTTCTTCCTTCTTTTCTCTTTATTGTTTCAACTCAAATTAATTGCTCCTTAAAAAAAAATACATTATGTATTTTTCTATATGCCCATGATATACACATACCAATATTTCCCATCCGTAAACGATGCAATATAGATTAAAATTGTAATAATATTCAAATAACAATGGTAGGCCTATATACGACTGACTGAGTTACATTATTTTGAATATTTTCCAAGGAAGATTCAAAGTCCTCCCATCTTTGATTTAACATAATACTTTTGTTTAATCATACTATTTATTTCACTTTATTACAAATCTCCTTTTTTTTCCCAAGCCATGTTTTGCTTCTCTATCAACTATTTCATTGCATTAATTCCACAATGACTAGTATCCCCTCAAAATTCACCACGATTCCTTGTAAATTCAAATGAGTGCGTAATACCAATATTTCATATACAAATGTATCTTCTTTCATTATTTCACTTTTTATGGGCTGTGAGTCACTGTCTCGACAGAAAACCCTAGCCTTAGTATAGGCTTTATGAAATCAAACATACATTTTCAAAACCCAAATCACTTATTCAATTATATCAAAAATACATTTTCAAGTTTACAATCACATTTTTGTCATCTATTTGCCTGCCCATATCTAAATCTCTTATCGATTTCACTTGTTTTATTTCAATATTTAAACAAATCTTTCAGTACAGTACCCTATTTATAATAAATGTAGCAACCTAATATATATGTGGAATATAAGAGGTAAACTATAATCTTTTCTGACACAAAACATAACACATGGGACTGTAGGCGGCCCAATGACTGCAAACAACTCGCCTATGAAACGTGATTTCAGCCTTTTGTATGTCATTATCATTTCGATTTGCCAGCCAAATGCCATGTAATGTGCCATCCCTAATCAGAATACAATCAACACGTTTTATCTAACGAGAACAATTGGTAGAATTAATCTGAAAAAATGTTTACGAATGTTACACACTATCAACAGCGGGTTATCGACGGTCCATGATGATGGTCCCAACATGGCCGCCGTGCGCGCGCGGTGGCCTCATTTTTGAATGGCCAATCAACGTGCAGCCGCCCGTCCATTAGTAGAGGTCAGTGCACTTGATGCACGTTTATGCTGTTAAAGGGAACCAACGCCAAAACATCATAAATTAATTCTTCATACAAAATTGATTAGTTTTACTAAAAGTACAATAAATGTTAATCTATTTGTATTATTTTGTTTATGATGTAGTTTAACAGTAGGCTACGCATTATTTAGTAGATCGTATTTCAATATTTACATTGTTTAGTAGGATTGAATACCATTTTTACTTGTATTATTATTGCAAAGCGCTTATAAAAATAACATTTTGTTATTGTATTATAATCGATCATCCATTCCAACAGCAACCATAGGAATATTTGTATCCAACATATTTGTAGTTATATCCGGAGGTCTCGGGTTCAAATCCCGGAGGAATCCCATTTTCTTTGCTCTTTTTCATAACAAAATATTTGTATTCATGAATTACACAAGCCTTTGCAAAATGTTTGGTATCTATTTGATAACACAAAACGGTACCGAAACATATAATTATGTGTTGCTCTTTGCCTGGTGGTCCCCCTTTAACCAACCTGAAGTTCCCATACAATAATTTATATGACAGTCTTTTTCTGCAGCAGTGAACACACCATTAACCCGTTCACTACCAGACTCTATTATGATGAGATTTTCAACTAATGAAACATGTTTCTAAAACCTATTTTTTGTTTCAATTTCCGTGGAATGAGCTTTTTTCATTTATTAGACGATTATTCTGGATGTTGGTTCACACAAATTTCTAAGTTTATTTAGGTGCAAAGTTAACAAACTAGAAAAAGAGAAAAAAAATGAAAAAACAAAACTTAATGAATGATTAGATAATAAACACTATTGATCAAAATAAACTAAACATCATTGAAACACAGTACCAATTTAAGGTTG
Source organism: Echinarachnius parma (assembly GCA_037951105.1). NCBI lineage: Eukaryota > Metazoa > Echinodermata > Echinoidea > Clypeasteroida > Echinarachniidae > Echinarachnius > Echinarachnius parma. Next base: position 36,871 of record JBAMJV010013703.1, on the reverse strand, counting down.
CGGCTTTTTGTTCAGCATTAGGAAAGTTACCAAAAATATATCTTATTGCCCCAACCAATTGATACATATTGTTCATATAGTTTTAAAAAGGCTCATGTGGTAAAATCCGAACCTTTAAATTTTGCAGAAATATCAACTCGCATCCCATGCTGCTGCAGCTTTCGCACGCAGCGTACATGCGGTTTGATTGATGTTTTAAAATTGCTTTATTTCGAACATTTAGTGCTGAATTAGTCAACAGTTTTAGAGCAGTTATTGTCAACATGTGTTCATTAACATATCAGTTATGATGCATTCTGTCATAATATGGTAAAGGTAATACAAGTGTATATTTCATTTTTTGTGTGAGGAGCGTTTCCCTATAAACTGTTATTTACGTTCTCTTTTGTTACAGGTGCATCTTTTGTTAATTGAGAAATAGAACCAACCGATTACCAAATTGTACCCGTGTTGAAACAACCATCGGTAATGATTTGGACTTCAGGAAGGGTCACCAAAAGATGTGTTTAGTTTATATTGCTATACACACACACCAGTAAATAATTCTAACAAGCTTGAATACACTTACACATATTCACGTTGTTTATATAACATTTAGTTTTCCGTTAAAGGGATAGTTCTGCTTTGGTTTAGAGGCTACTTCAATAAATAATTTGTTTGTGTGGGTAATAATAAACTTATTATAACATTTCAAAGAGCTACCAATTTTAAAACCAGAATCAGCTTTGTTTGATCAGAATTTGAACAAATGTTGGGAACCAACTTTTATTCAATAATTTAAGAAAATATTTATACATTTCTGAAAATATGCCAAAATGGTTTTAAAATTGCTTTTAATGATCTTTCTATTGAATAATTTTTTTACCCAAACATCTCATTCACATGGTTTGACTAAACATTGTTGTAATTTCAGGTGTCTGGAGGGCATCCTCATGTGTTAACAGCTGTTTTTTTAAAATAAAAAACAGTCTTGTAACGTTATACGTAGCCGTTAATATGTTGTTCTGCATGTCATTTTATCATTTTTGAATTAAAACTGTTAGTTGTTTATGATAACTGACAAGTTGTAATTACTGAAATTCTTTTGAGCAGAACTCTACTACCCCTTTAACGACCGATCTAATACATGCAAACTGTACACTCTTATAACATAATTAAGAAATACCTTGAAACTTGATTACATTGAACACTTATTATCACATGATTACTGTCTAAATTATTTAGAAGGAAAAAGGTTATCAAAATAGGAGAGACATTTGATTTGGTGTTAGGGGCACCTGTGGGCAAAGATGATTTCTTTTGGGGGAGGGGGCAGATGCCTACTGCCCCCTCCCCCCCCCCCCCCCTCATAGCTACGCCCTTGCGTTCATGTTGTATACAATATAAATATAAGTTTATTAAAGGCCGGATACTACAGTTTTGGTCAAACTGAATGTTAGGAACCCAAACTTACACCTTATCATTACAAACTATTCGTTGTTATTCCACCATGCCCGAAAGGTAGAAAACTTACAAACAGCCAAGGTAAAATGTTGTTATCATTAAAAGATAAGACGTAAAACGCAATCAGGCGCTATCTAAAAACATATTGGTTTCAGGTTTTTAAATATTTTTTGTAAGAAATTGTAAATGTTTTTTTTGGTCTAAATAATTATTCAATAGAGAGATCATGCATTATATAGATTTTTCTTAAAATATTTAAATAAATGTGGGACCGACATTTATTCTAATCGGATACACTGATTGATATATCCGCTCTTTCTGAACCGATTTTGATCAAAACAAATTTGTTTTTATCTTTAAAGGAACTACAGCGTCTAGATGGCCTAATTTTTCACAATTCGGCTCTCTATATGTAATTTTTCCCGAAGAAAAAGAATTTGGCAGTCATTTCTCATGAAATCAATCAATTTGGGGGTAATTAGTAAATATCGAATTGTCCCGGGAACGCCCCTTTTAAATCGCCAAAATGTGACGTCATCTAAAGAACGGACTAATGAACTAAATTCTGTAGATGACGCGTCATGACGTAAGCCAATGAATTGTCAATCACATGTCGATCACGCTGCCGATTCCGGACCCTAAATGTGGGTGGGGCGTAAACTGGCTGCTAAGTGAGATTTGGCATCAGAAAACTAGTCTTAAATCACTACTGTGTTTATTGTCATGGATTTTTTTTCGGCAGACATATGTTTCAAGTCATCAACTATGGAATAAGTGTCAAAGTACGTTGTATTCTTTAGGTCCTTTAAATCACGCGCTCTTCTAAATTTAAGTTAAAAAATTAAGTTTTCAATTATACCGCACAAATTATTCATTTCTTAAAGCGCCCTCTAAACCAAAACTCCTTTAATTATTTACCACCAATCTCATACATGGAGGTTACACACTAACAAAATAACTAATAAATACAAATAGATACCTCATGACATTTATCACGGTTACAGTCCGTTATTCCGAAGGTTCGTTATTCCGAAGGTTCAGTTATTCCGAAGGTTCGTTATTCCGAAGGTTCGTTATTCCGAAGGTTCGTTATTCCGAAGGTTCGTTATTCCGAAGGTTCGTTATTCCGAAGGTTCGTTGATCCGAAAATAAAATCGGGTTCGTTATTCCGAAGGTTCGTTATTCCGAAGGTTCGTTATTCCGAAGGTTCGTTATTCCGAAGGTTCGTTGATCCGAAAATAAAATCGGGTTCGTTATTCCGAAAATTAAATCGGGCTTGTTATAATACTATAGTTTGTGTTTTGTTTATTTAATTTACAGCCTGCATTAAGCATACCCCTCCCCCTTTCCCTCCGTTGGCCAGACCAATCAAACATTTAAGTTTATTTTATCTCTTTATATGAAATTATAGCATTATAACAAACCCAAATTCATTTTCGGATTAACGAACCCGATTTCATTTTAGGAATAGCGAACCTTCGGAATAACGAACCTTCGGAATAAAGAACCTTCGGAATAACGAACCTTCGGAATAACGAACCCGATTTCATTTTAGGAATAGCGAACCTTCGGAATAACGAACCTTCGGAATAACGAACCTTCGGAATAACGAACCTTCGGAATAATGCAACAAATGTTCGGATTAACGAACCCTATTTCATTTTCGGATTAACGAACACTCAGGTATAGGAAATTTGCGTGTTCGGAATAACGAACCTTCGGAATAACGAACCGCACCCTTTATCACTACTAATCACATAATTAATCGCATCTTGATAACGCTTTTTGTTTGGCTAGATTATTTAGATGAAAAGGTTTACAATTAATGATATGAGAGCGCAAACGATGCATGAACACAGGTACTTATTCTAACAAACTGGATTCCATATACTATTTCACATTCATTGCCAACTATGACATAAATGAACCACGTACGACCAATCTAATAAACATATGCTATAAATTTCAAACAATACCCCGGCACTCATTTTCTTGTCCTATGAAAATTATATGAATACATATTTTAAAAATTAGAATAGGAGAGCCGAATTAAACGTTATAGACATAATTATTTCCAATACATCTATTTACGTACTGACAAATAATAACTATAACAATCTTAATTACACAAATTCACGTTCATTCCCTGCCGGAAAGAACACACTCATCTTCAGTGTGAACACAGTGTGAACACACTGTGTTTCACAGTGTGAAATTGCCTGCGTTCACAGTGTGTTAAACGGTGCGCTCACACTGTGTATGTCAGCAATTTCACAGTGTGTTCATAGTGTATTCACAGTGTGTTCATAGTCTGACTCGGCTTCCACACTGTGAAAAATGCTCGAATTTAACATTGTGTTAATTCACTCTGTGGATGAGTGTGTTCTTTCCGGCAGGGTTATGCCAAGTTGATTTAACATTTAGTTTTCTGTTAAAAACCAATCTAATACAAGCAGACTGCACTCTTACACAAAAATGAATTAATACACTGACACTTAATTACGTAGAACATTTATAATCGCATGATTACATGTTAATAACACTTTATTATACAAGCCTACATTTTTTAAGATTAAAACGATAACAAAGGGAGGGGCATTTGAACTTATATAGATACATAATTCACCTATTTATTTACACTTATAAACGTACTGGTAAATAAATACTCAAACAATCACATAGGTCAACCAATTTTAGTTCACCGCTTACGACCAAACAATACATGCAGACAATTTTGTGTATTTTTGTTTTATTTACACAATCATTCATTACTATCCCGACACGTACTCTAGATAATTATATGGTACACTTCTTATCACATGATTACATGTTAATAACCCTTTATCTAGGTCTATATTATACAGATGAAAAGGTTTATAAACAAAATACGAAAGCCAAGATACGTTGTAAACTCTTATATCATAAGCAGTAGTAATATGTAATACCAATACAATCCATGAAGGCTATTCACCAACTCACACAATTCCATAGACTTATTCTTATTACGTAATTACATATTCAAAAACTTAGATAATTTAGAAAAAAAAAACATATTTATCAGGCTATGAACCCCACGCAGACCAAGCAAGACCTCTATCTTCTTTTCTGTATAATATTCGAAAGGCGTACCAATTATGATGATGATAATTATTAGTATTAAGTATTGTCATTAACATTTGTGTTATTTATATTATTGTTTATATTATTATTGTTTATATTATTATTAGTATTGATATTATTATTATTATTATTATTATTAGTATTATTATTATTAGTATTGATATTATTATTATTATTATTATTATTAGTATTATTATTATTATTAGTAGTAGTAGTAGTAGTAGTAGTAGTAGTAGTAGTAGTAATAGTGATATTATTTCATTTCAATTTTGTTAAAAATGCAGACATAAATCTGCTGTAAAAAGTGGGTTATCAATGTTCAATTGTAAATATAAAGACAGAGTGAACGCGTAATATCGAGCCCTGCCAGTTTGCCAGCTATAGGTTGATATGTTTTTACTGACCTCATTTCCAAAGTTGAATTGTAGTAGAACAGTAGAAACTTCCGCCGACTTGAATGCACGACTGCCCATCTTCGCACTGCAGGTCACTCGTACACGGTACCAACGAGTCAAAGAATCCTGGATGTTGGGGAAATATATACAACACCGTATGAAAACATTGCAACATTATTTTGTAAAGCGTGTTTCTTTATGTTGTTTGGTTCAAATGCGCAGTTATATACTTTATGTATTCTACCATGAGAATCAATTTGTTTGTAATTATTTTCATCAGGGGATATAAGACAAAAGGTTATCCATCTGAACACATTATTTGGGGGGGGGGGGGGGGTTTGCACTTCCCCCCCCCCCCCCCCCCCCCCCGTACATAGCTACGCCATTGCCCTGACTTCAGCCCACGGTCTGCCCATCGCACACTTCGAGATCCATCTGCTATCTAAAGCAAGACGTGCGTATTCAAAACATGTACAACAAAACAAAACATGTACTAATTATAGTTCAGATCGTCAATCGTTCACCGGATCGGATAGGATCGGATCGTACAGTGTGCATTGAGCTTTAGCTGCATAACTAAAGCCCTCTGCAGACAGAGCCGACTCGACCCGATCCGACTGGTTTGCATTCGGATCGGCTCAGTTTTCAGTGCTCGCGACACACATTTTGCCAATCGAGAGACAGTCGGATGCCAGTTGGGGCCGATTTAGCACGATGAATCGGATCCGACCGACCGGGCCCAACTCTAGCCTGATTGAAACCAGTCGGTTCGGGTCGAGTCGGCTCTGTCTGCAGAGGGCTTTACATGATGAAGTGCATTAACCATTTTAGGGAATAAATCCCTACGAGGTGTGTTTTATTTAGAGCCTATATAGGGACAAGTTCCTTGTATATCCAACATTTAAACTTTAAGCCGAGCGTGCACTGTAATATTTTATAATTCACGCACACTGTCATTTTCGTGTGCACCTTTTCCATTCCCAATGGAGCAAACTAGCCATATTGTCGCATCAAGCGAATTTACACCCGAACAGTAAAAGTTCCTATTCGTTTATGTGTATACTCTTGGATAGAAAGCAGCAATGTGAATGAACAGTCTTGCTGAAGGCGCTATAAATGCCTGGACATTGAGACACCGAGAATCGTGTCACGACACCTCCACTTGACAAGATTCGAATCCACACACATTGGAATACGTGTCACAAGACCAATCTGCTGGACCATTATTCGACACTTAATAATCTCTAATGACCTACTGTATAGTCCAACTACACCGTCTCTCCTTCCGTTTCCCATCCGGTTGACATCCGAATGGTGCTGGCAGATACTAGCAGGAAACGAAATGATGCGGACCAAGTTCGGAATGGACTAGTAGGATACTTTTAATTCGGCCCCGTTTTGCGTGGATGGGCAATGGATGGAACTTCAAATTTTGCTTGATGCTGACCGTTACGCCAAATTTTAGTCGTATAGCAAACGGAAGGAGAAACGATGCAATGTGAATACCCTATAAGCGGTTTACACTGTGACTATATATACCCTGGTAATGGGATTCAATGCCACCTCCCACATTGTGTGAACTCCATTTAGTCATCATGGTCACTCATGGGAAATGAGTTAGTAATTTAACTTACTATTATTGCCCGGACACCGCACTGCTGCGTGTTCGCCCTGTTTGCAAGTGTTGTCCCTATCTTCAGCGTTGGTACAGGCTGCGATGTTCATTTCGGTCCCCGAACACTCTATGTCTTCCAAGACGATTTTACCTGTGCCCCGTCCAAAATCTGTTTCGGAGAGAGCCTCTCCAATGTCCCCAAGATTAAGACTCCTGCAGACAACTCCTGCGTCATCATCGTCCCAGAATTTATCACATACATTTCCCCAGGATCCGTTGCAGAGGACCTCAACTCGACCTTCAAGGCGATCGGCTCCATTCACAAGACGCAGCTCAAGTTCTGCGTTTAGACAATTAAACATACATTTAACAATCTGAAGTTCTTCGTTCCTTTATCAACTATAACACTTATTTCATCCACGTACCATAAGAATCTGGAGCCATATACTTTGGTCAGTAGCCAATTCTACAGGACTGACGACCCTTCAAAAGGCATCATTACCCGTCATTAGAGTGATGCAGCCTCATGTGGGCTCCTACGTTGTATACACATTGGTATACGCCTTTTACATGCACATACTATTTTTGCATTTCATTTAACTTTACATGCAAAATGAACATTGGATTATACGCAATGGCACAACCTGACGACACTTCAACACACATAAACCCAGTAAAGCTGTACGGCTGCGTCAGGGGATTACTCCATGAAGTATCATCAAGTATAAATCATACTAAGTTTCACAAAATGTTTTTAAGGAATAGTCTAAACTCTTTTGGCAAACTGCATCCGGGGCACTATGCCCCCCACTTGAAAGACCTCAAATACGTACCCCGCCCTTGTTAGGGTTTAGTTACCTGAATCTGAACACATCACTCCTGCATCTCCGTCATGTCCGCAAAAATGATCTCTATCTCGAGGGCAGTATGAGATGCTGGTTTCGTTTCCGGTACATATGACATGATCAAAAGTGATTTCGCCCGCACCTTGTCCGAAGTGTGCATTGCGTAAACCACTTCCTGATTCACCGAGGCCAAGACTTCTGCAGACAACGCCAGCAGCAGTATCGTCCCAGCCGTTATCGCAGACAGTTCCCCAGGATCCGTTGCAAAGGACCTCTACGCGACCTTCCCATTGGTTGCAGCCATCGACAAGGCGCACCTGCAAATCTGGTATAAATTTGTAAAAGATAATAAGCGCTATGAAACTCATATGAATAGTGCTATATCAGATAACCGTTATTATTAAAATCCTAAATTATGAGCAATAAAAGATTAGATTCTGTGTCTCCGACCTATCATAAAATATAACAATGAAACAAAATAAGATCATGTGTCTAAAGCGATAAATAACTGTGTTTTATAATTCATGTTATTCAATCATACGGTATTCCAAATCCTTAGACTAAAGTGGGGAAACACAACAGAAAGGAGTGAAGAAAAATACCACTACTGGGAAAAGTCCAAGCAAATGTTATTAGCATAATTTCGTTTCATCATAACACTTTCCGCGCCAACTTTGGGCGCAAAATCGTTGGCTTCTGCCAGATTTTCGATTGTACACATTCCTTGTACACTGTAAAAAAAAACCTGTATTTTTACAGTAAACAAAATACAGATCGAACAAGTAAAGTACAAATACAGCGGATCATATGTAAATTTAATATGGCTGTAGTAAAAATACAGCAAAATTTGTTGTAAATATGATATACAGATGAAATCTGTATTTCTAAAGCAATTAATGAGTAATCATACATAAAATTGTCATTAAACTACAAACTGTGTGTAATTTTACACTTCAAGTTGTTTAACAACGGTAATTTTACATCTTGTTGTTTTCCTACGGAACACCCATGTAAAAAAAAGGGGGACATTGATTTTACAGACATTTTCCTGTTTTAAACAGAAGTATATATAACAAGTATCCATAAGTCATATAGTATAATTGCCACAGCAAGTGTAAACATTACCCCTGGCATAGTGGTACGGACGTTTGACTGACGATCGTATTGGCGAGGGTTCGATTCTCGGCTAGGGTGAATTTTTTCTGTTTTCGTTTTTGTTAACATAAATATGTTTTTCTACATAAATAATATGTGAAACGTTTTACAGTATATTTCTGCTAGTCCAGGTTACATAACGACCTGTAATCTGAATTACAGTTCTGAAATGTATGCTATAATTTCATACGGCCTGTATTTTTAAAGCAGATTTTCTGGCGACTCTGCTGACAGCAGATTTGCTGTAATTTTACAGTATTTTTTTTTTTACAGTGTACCAGATTACAACTGGGTCTAAAAGTCTTGCCATACTAAGAATCTGCTACGTCTACAATAATTATATCCCCGATTCCGCAATCTTGACCTGCACATTTTATTAAGGAATCAAGGAGTATATAGTTATGCAAATCTTCATTTAGTTTTTAGCAGATTTACTATCGTGGTAAAAACGAGAAATCCAAATATGTGAATGTAAAAAAGAAATGTTGTCCCCCTTTCTTTTAGCAAGTGTCGAGGAAATGTATGGGATTGGATCAATCGCTTTAAAGGGACTTAGTAACATTGTCCAAATTCTCAAAATCCAATTGGAATTCAAGCGGTTCCCTCATATTTTGTTGTATTCGTATTTCCACTAAAAGCTGGGACAGGTTTCGGTTTTTCAAATTTCCATTTCGTTCACAAAATATTTACGATTGAAATGTTCGGATGTTAAATTATCTACGGCATCTTTTAAGCCGTGTACAAATTAGTAAGCGCAATGAGTAAGTGAATATCACTTTGCATTTTCGCTCATTTCTCGGCCGAATAACATTCAATTAATTTGAAATTTTCACACATTACTTTCTGGACATATCAGATTACACCAATACACATTTTACTAACCACGCATCACTTTCTGCACTTGTTAACAAAAAAACAGATCTCTTTTATATGGAACCTTGTCTATGTTTATTTGTTAATGGATATGTTTCATACCTGAACCTGAGCATATTACGCTTGCACTTCGGCCTCGTTTGCAATCATGTATCCCGAGACCAGCGCTGTAACAATCTGCGAGGTTGGTTTCGTTTCCGGTACATTGGACTCCATCTAAAATGATGTCACCCGTGCCTTCTTCGAACTCAACATTGTCACCGGTGATTCCTGTTTCACCGTAGTCGAGGCTTCTGCAGAGAACGCCAGCATCAATTTCGTCCCACATGTTATTGCAGACAGCCCCCCAGGCGCCGTTGTGAAGCACTTCAACGCGACCCTCCTTGGCGCTACACCCATCGACAAGTCGCACCTGGAAATCTGTTTTGCATTAAAATGGCAAAGTTTCAAACAATGCACATTATTGATATAATTATAGCTGGGGTCGTTGTTGTTTTTCAAATGCAACTTAATAAATGAGGATAATAAAGCAGATCAACTGGTTGTGTATATAAACCCCTCAAAAAAAGTTCGGAAACTCAAGTTTGATCAATCATATCTCTCGTATTTTTTAATAAGAATACTCGAAATCGGTGTCACAATAAACCTCCTTATATACCTTTCAAACGGTGCATTATGTGTAGTGATTATGCAATTGGCGCGATTGCAGTAGCCCAGAGAATATGGGGAGGCAGGAAGTGAAATCTCGCAAAATGGCCCCAATGCATTCAATTTACGAGTGCATGACTGTGTTGATCAGTTTTCTAAAGGTTAACATTCTATTGAATACTGCCACCCTTTCCATTCATCAAAATTGTTGAATTGGATACCATTTTAATGGAAATTATCTCTTCATTACGATGGCATATTAATCGGAATATAACAATAAAACCGGAATATGGAGATGGGTCGAGCCGTCGAGTTGACAAAAAATCAGAGCGTTGCATTTTGTTCGAGCTTTTGGGAGGATTTTTTAGCATTTCAAATAAAATATTCATGATCAAATATGATATCAACGGAAAGCCCAACAACTCTTCTGTATGAAAATGTGAAATTTATAATGATTTTTGTAAAGGGCGGCTGCAGGGAGATCAATGGGAGGGAGCCTCAAAAGTGACCCATTTTGAAACGCTCTGATTTCAAGGCACTATTCATGCGTTTTCAATTGAATTCCTCTCATTCATGGCCAACTCATTCAAGTCGCATTACATCCTATACACCATGGTATACAGATACCGACACCAAATCAGAGCGTTTTGAAATGGGTCACTTTTGAGGCTCCCCCACATTCATCTCCCTGCAGCCGCCCTTTACAAAAATCATTATAAATGTCACATTTTCATACAGAAGAGTTGTTGGGCTTTCCGTTGATATCAATTGAAATCATGAATATTTTATTTGAAATGCTAAAAAATCCTCCCAAAAGCTCCAAAAAAATGCAACGCTCTGATTTTTTGTCAACTCCATATCTTTTTGTCTGATTTCACACTCGACCCATCTCCATATTCCGGTTCGCTGCACACACCCCATTTGCATAATCCTTACGATTAATATGCCATCGTAAGGAAGAGATAATTTCCATTAAAATGGTATCAAATTCAACAATTTTGATGAATGGAAAGGGTGGCAGCATTCAATAGAATGTTAACCTTTAGAAAACTGGTCAACACAGTCTTGCACTCGTAAATTGAATGCATTGGGGCCATTTTGCGAGATTTCACTTCCTGCCTCCCCCTATTCTCTGGGCTACTGCAATCGCCCCAATTGCATAATCACTACACATAATGCATCGTTTGAAAGGTATATAATGAGGCTTTATTGTGACACTGATTTCGAGTATTCTTATTAAAAAATACGAGAGATATGATCGATGAAACTTGAGTTTCCGAACTTTTTTTGAGGGGTTAATACAGTATATGTGTACGAAAAACAAACAAACGCACGGAATTATAACATGTTTATGACTGGTTTGCTTGAGTGCACATCGCATTCCCTCTTGTATGCTTTGCAAGAAAATAATTACGATAGTTATAAACGAGGCTATTACTTTGATTGTGTCATTACATGATCTATAGACCACAGCCCGAAGATTGTCGGGACCAGTCCTGAATGGGTTAAACCGTATGACCGTTGTATATCGTAAATGCACATGTCCCATAATAGTGGTGTGATAACTTTATTACGAAAAGCTTACTCAACTGTTATAGCGTGGAGGTGAGTATATTACTATTTTTGGATACCTTTACTTTGTTTATTGGCGTTACAAAATATGATTTGCACAAGAAGGCAGAATCAAGAGGATGAGATCCAGATGAAGGAAACATAAAACCATTATGATGGACTTTATAGACAATGGCCCATGTGGCGACTTCAAAAGAAGAGCAATACGAAGAAGGGGCGCCTGAGCAGACTCACCATAATAATATTACTATTTTGTATTTATCTTGATTAAGGTTATGGACATCAAGAAATAATGACATCAAGAAATAATGACATCAGTCATTTAAAACCTCATTACCTCCAGACATGGTATTTGTAGTCAGCGGTCCTGATGTAGCGGTTGTCGGCGATTGTTGAGAGACACCAGCAGTAGAACTGCTTTCACGAGTAGATGTTGGTCCTGTTGTAGCGGTTGTCAACGATTGTTCAGAGGCAACATCAGTGGAACTGCCTGCAGGAGTTGATGTTGGTCCTGTTGTAGTGGTTGTCAACGATTGTTGAGAGATGCCATCAGTAGAACTGCTTTCAGGAATAGCCATCGGTCCTGTTGTAGCGGTTACCACCGATTGTTGGGAGACATCATCAGTAGAACTGCCATCAGGAGTTGACGTTGGTCCTGTTGTAGCGGTTGTTACTGACTGTTGAGAGACGCCATCAGTGGAACTGTTTGCAGGAGTAGACGCTGGTCCTGTTACAGCGGTTGTCCCTGAATATTGAGTGACAACATCAGTTGAACCGCTTGCAAGAGTCGCCGTTTGTCCTGCAGTAGCAGTTGCCAAGGAGTGTTGAACGATATCATCAGTCGAAGTGCCTACAGGAGAAGGTGTCTCAATCACATTCGTTGTTGACCGATAAAACGCATTGGTGGTTGATAGCCCGGTAGTTACTTCACCGTTGCTTACATCAGTGGAACTTGCGTTTGTGCTTGGTGCATTGGTGCTTGTAGGAGAAAGTGTCTTTGTTTCATCATTAGTGATGGTTTGGCCTATGGTTAACTGGGTAGTAGTAGTCAAGGAAATCTTTGTGGTCTTGTTGATTGTGGCATCGATTCCCGCAGAGATACTTTCTGTCGTTGCGGAGTCGGATATACGTGTCATCATCTCATCGGTGGATGTGAGCGAAGTAATTTCCGATTCATCATTCGCCATGGTTTGATATATGGTCGACTGAGTAGTAGAATTGACGACATGCGTTGTTTGTTCCTCGATTGTGGACTCAACTCCCCCAGAAATAGTTTCTGTCGTTGTGGGAACAGAAGAGCCGTTTGTCATCTCGTTGATGTCAGAAGCTTGAGGAGTCATCTTTGTTCCACGGGTGACCATCATGGTTTGGTCTTCATTCGGTTGGGTGGTGGATTCGAGAGCACTTGTTGCTTTTCCGATGGCTGTGGTCTCCATTCTTTCAGTTGGGAAACCAGTAGGTTTTTGGGTCATCGACGGTCCAGAGAGTGCCGTCGTCTTCCCGTTGTTGCCGACGTTGGACACTTCTGTGTTGGTACGCGGTTGGGGTTTCGACATATCACTTCCGTTGTTTCCATGGTCACCATTGTTGGCCTTGAGATACTTTGAGCACTTTCCCGTCTCCCTTGCTTCCCTCCACTTGCGCATTACATTTGTTGGACGACAGGGCGACTTCAAGAACGACTCTTGAAATGATGTGTTGTTCGTGCTGGCAACGGCTGCATTGCGAAAGACAGGAAGGAAGAAAATTAATGTGAATACGGCAAATTAAAATAACCATAACTTCAGAATCCATCTGGAAGAACTTTGGAAAGGCTCAAAAGAGGCTACTGATTTGCAGCATTGTGTCGAATTATAGGAAAGCGGAATTTGGCTAATAAAAAAGGTATCTTAGAGATTCACATGCTCATATTCATATTAATCATCGTAATGCGTCGGATTTCACCTTCATGTGCTTCTATTATAAGTGTAACGTCAAGTTTTAAAGAGACGTCTTTAGTGTATGGCAAATCATCATCTAATTATCCCCGATCTAGTGACATAATTAAGGTTTTTAATCAAGGGCAAAGGACCTCTTAAGTCTTCGATCTTCCCTTTCCTCTTAAACGTCTTTATTTTTTCTACTCTCTGAAAGGGGATAAGAACAAACAAAAATTCGGAGGGCATATTGTTCATAAATATTATGATTTGGATGACCTGAATGGGCCAATGAGGCCCGATGGGGTTGTTTTCAAATTTGCCCGTTGTTACAGATCTCATAGCTCGTACCAAACAAAAACATTTATAGTGTTAGACTTCTTACCATGTTGGACGAACACCACCCAACAACACATCAACCAGATCTGTGAAAATGAAAGTTAGAAGGATAAAAGGGGATACAATACTTTAAGAATGTGTGTTGGAACTTACAATTTCTATGAAGCAACAAAAATAATACACTTTCTCTTTATAGAGTCTACTTTGATTTGTTATAGTCAGTACAGGTTTTGTTTACATCTTTATTCAAATAGTCTCGAATAATGCGTGTCCATGCTAATTCATACCACAGGTAAAATCAACATTAGGAGGATCGTTTGTTTCTCCAATGTAAATCAAACAAAAAACACGCTGCTTAGTCCTGACTCTATATACTGCCTTTATTGTAGGTCATAGGAATCATTCAAACATCTGATCAACTCATATCTGTTTGTTTATCAATATAATTTTCGATGTCATGTACATGAGGAATGTCGAGCGGCTAGCTTGAATCCAGGCATTATTTCGCCTTCTTTGATATGACCCGGCCAGGGTTCGAACCAGTAGCCTTGTGGTCGAGAGACGGACCTCTAAACCGCAGTTATTAGATTATTGGGGAAAACAATAATCATGATAATGTAGAAAAGTACTAAAAATAAACTCTTACCATACAACGTTTTAGCATTGTAACGTCCTACATTGGTAAACTTTCTAAAGATTTGTTAACTGTTTAGAAATTAAAATAGAATGCAAGGAATTGCGAATCGGGTGTTCATCAAATCGGATATAACTGACAAACTGACGTAAGGCCTATCGAGGGACACTATAGGACCTAGGAAATGTTCAAAAGAATACTCGAGATGATGAGTAGCATAGCAACAACAAAATACGAGAATGAATTGTATGACAAACGGAAGCGAAGTTGTGGATGTATTCGTGACTGGATAAACAGTAACAAATTAATTTAGCTGAAAGCAGTTGCCGTCTTCAATTCTATTTTCATCTTATGGCAGAACGCTGACGTAAACAAGAGGTGTGCGACAAACGGAAGCGAAGTTGTGGATATAGATGCGTGACTGGATGAAAAGTAACATATTAATTGCGCTGAAAGCAGTTGTCGCCTTCAAATCTATTTTCATCTTTTGGATGGCTGAATGCTGACGAATAAGCATTGTTGCCTGCACGGCGCTATTATCAAAAATACAATTCAATCCATCAGTAGACTTGTTTATTGTATATTTCATAGGAGCAGTTTTTGTTTGAGTGTGAACAATTACAATCAAGAATACTGGTGGATTTCAAATGACGAAGCCACCCATCGTCCAGCTTCCGTTCGAAAATTATGAATTGAAATCGATCAAACTTCACCCATTGCTACCGAGATTCTGGTGAGCCCTTCATAACTCTATGGGGATTGCAAAAAATAGTAGGGAACATGTTAAGGGAATCTTGGAAACACGTGGCATCGTGCAAACTGCAATCACTGACAAACGGTGGATTAAATTGTGTATCATTAGGGCCCCGTTGCAGATAGAGATACAATCGATTGTAAGTCAGAGCATTTGCGCGTTACAACCAATCAGATTTAGCTCATTTAAAACACACGATCTGCAACGGGGCCCTAGTCTTATATTAAGCCCCCTTCAATATGTGAAGAAGTTTCATGATAGATCGAAGTATAATTGCCAAGTAATGGGCAAAAATTAAAATGGCTAATTATTGATTCAATATCATAGGTTTGTAATTAGTTGAACCAATCTCACTATTTCTTTTCTCCAAATTGAATCATAAATAAATCAGTACCGAAGTTGAAAATTTGAAGAAAAAAAAAACGGAAAGAAGGTTTATAACGTCCTATTATAAATTAATACAGCAATGTATTAAATAAGGACTGAGATTCAAGTGAGTAAGGTCAATTAAATCAAGGTTACCGATGCACTCGGTATAATTGTCATGTAATATACGCCTCCATTTCGCTGCCCCCTTTTTGCCATTTTTTTGCTACGCAATGCACTAAGTCGTATCTATAACGATAATGTTGTGTAAACCCAGGGGCGGATCTAGCTTTTTGCTAAGGGGGGGTTGACCCAATGACGATGCGGAGCATCGTACATGAGCCGCGAAGCGGCGATTTTTTTTGTTGCTATTTTGAACCCCCGTAAGTGATTTTTTTTTCACTGATACATTTTCACTTGGCAGCCCAAGGGGGGGGGGGGGGGGTTAAACCCCCTAACCCCCCCCCCCCCTGGATCCGCCACTGAAACCCGTTTAGTGCCACGGTCGACTCAAGTCTCAACACTCATAGAATCAGATATATTGATTTTTACCATTATTTTGTATTTTTCAAACCTTTCACTAAAATTTTGGTTCCAGTCAATAATTACTCGCTGGAAGTCTGAAGCAGTTTATTAAATGGGTATACTGTCTAGTATAGTTAAATTAAAAGAGTATTGCGATTACGAAGGTAGAAGTGTAGACTTCAATTATTCATTAATTTGACAACTCTGTTATTTAATTTGTATACCTTTGAAAAAGCTTGTCATTATAAAATGCACGTCATAGTTACACTTAGTCAGTTGATTGACATGTGAAGCACAGAAGTCTATATCTCCATTAATAGAAATTACACGAAATTGTCATTGTCGGCGTAGGATACAATTCCTTGTTTGGATATTCGTATAATTGCGTTTAATTACAAATAATTGTATGAAATTCATGGGTAAGCGAAGTTTTAAGCAATGTTCATTAAAGGGATCAGTAGAGTAACTGTGTCGGTCAGTGGCGTAGCGTGGTTTGACTGATTGGGGAGGGTGGGGGGGGGGGGGATTCAGATCATTGGAGGGTGGGGGCACTCCTTATGTATTTCTGTATTTTGTTTCAAAGATTTTGTTTGCATTGTTTTTTTCTCTCTATAATTGGGAGGGGACAAAGGCCATCCATGCCCCCTAGCTATACGCCACTGGTGTTGCTACATGCAACGACTGACGTAGGGTTGGTACCAATAGTATGTATACTACTGTAGTATGACAGTGTAACCACTGAGTATGACCAAATGAAAAATGTCCGTTCATTGAATCTCAACAAGTTTATAATTTGCTTAGTAAAATAGATTTTCACAAATGTAGTGTAACCACGTAGGAGATTTACCAGTAAGAATTATTCGTGTAGTTTCGTATGAATTATGTGTTCCATTAGCTGATATTCTTAATGTGTCTTTTGAAACTTTTGCTATTCCTAACTTTTGGAAATATGCACAAATATTTCCTATACCCAAGGAAAATTCACCCACAATTACTGATCATACTATTCATAGTGTGTTCAATGCGAATTGGAGCTAAACATTAGTTTATATTCCTACTTTTAGATAAACAACATTGGCACTCAGTATGTGGATATATGTTTGGAATTGTTAGATAGCCTTTCAAATTCAATGAAATTTGCTCTTTAGTTATCACTTCCTCTGAATCCTCTCTAACAAGTGTCTAAACAAATATTGATAGTAATGTTTGTTTTCGTTATGCTGCCAACATATGGCATAATCACTATTCGTGTACGTCATGTACTATACGCGTGTTTGAGTGGAGGGAATGAGGACAAGCGAAGAGCAAATAGTGAGAAAATTTGAATTAAAAACTCCTCCATTATCTTATGGAATAATAATATTGATGACAAAATGTATTAGTAATAATTATGATTATTATATTGATACAAATAATAACGATAATACTGTAAGTATTATGGAATCATGTCTGTAGATAATTATTTGCATGAAATAGGTTATAAACAAATGGATGCTAATAATGATTATAATTGTATTAATATAATAGCTTATGGCGGTGTGATCTATGTGAAAGTAAATTTATTAATACATGATTAATAATATGTATCGCTCTTCAAGTGCATTCTAACTTTGAGAAATATGATGATTGGTTCTTATCAATGGTATACACATGACAAATTTTTAATAAGGTACAGTGAATTGAGATCGGCTTTTATTGTGATTGTAACAAATGTTTAGTTTGAACCCTGCATATATTTATTTTATTTCTCGTGTTTAAAGTGTTCATTCAGGAGCTCTATTAATTGTGGTGTCATGTGCAATAACCGAAGGGATGATAGCATGAGTATTTCTGGGATCTGATATGTCCACTGAGTGAGTGTGAACATTCCAATGTCATATGACCGTGTAATAAGAACAATTGCAAAGAGATATTCGCTAACAAAATTGCACTGACTTTGTACAAAGTTATAACTTGAATAATAATAATTCTGAAATCTTTGATCATACAAATCTGTATAAGGAAAAAGAAATTTCAAAAACCGAAAGTTGTCCCGTGCGTCTATTGGTAATATGAATACAGCAAGGTAATTGGGAACTGATAGAGTTCTAAGTAAATTGTGTGGTCTTGTTAAAATGTTACTAGGGCCCCGTTGCAGAAAGAGATACAATCGATTGTAAGTTACGATTGATCGTAAGTCAGAAAATTTACCCGTTTCAACCAATCAGATTTGCGCATCTAGAACACGTGATCTGACTTACGATTAATTGCAACTTACAATCGATTGTATCTCTTTCTGCAACGGGGCCCTGATCCAATTAAGAATATCTTTGAAAAGCTCGACCAGTAAACACTGTGCTAACAAAGTGTAAGAGGAGTATACAAAAAGACGGAGAACAGGACGGATTTGAAGTCATAGAGAGAAATGTGGCAAAAGGAACACGAGAAAGACGGAGAACAGGACGGATTTGTAGTCATAGAGAGAAATGTGGCAAAAGAAACACGAGAAAGACGGAGAACAGGACGGATTTGAAGTCATAGAGAGAAATGTGGCAAAAGGAACACGAGAAAGGGGAGAACGGGTGAAAAGAGATAAGAATGAAAACAGATGTCATGTTTGAAAAACGTTGAAACGAGGTAGAATTAAAAATGATAAATAAGATTAAAGATGCCACCCCACCTAGTAATCATGTGGTCTTGGTTTGTTCAAGCTGTCACTGTATGATCACAGTGTATTTGCAGTGTGTTTATTGCGTGTGCAAAGTGGTTTCAAAGTGTGTTCACTGTGTGTTAACTTTATGTGCAGTGTGATCATAGTGTTTCTAAAGTGTGATCACGGTGATATAAATGGGGATACTATAACCGCGAAACTGTGCGATCACAGTGTGTTCAAACGATGACGCACTGTATATCGAATGTTACAGTGTATTGACAATAAGACGCAAAGTACTGCTCACTTTTAAGAGAGTTCAAGAATATGTATTAAAATATCATTTTATTAGCCGAGAAAATACGATTGTGCAAGCATAAAAAAGCCAATTTAATTAAAAACCCAATGCATTTAAAACGCGTTCATTGGAATTTGAAAATTAAAAAAATACAATATATGGTTGATAATGTACGAGTTCAAAATCGTAGAATTTATGAAATCAACAGGAACTAACAATTTAAAATGTAAACATTTGTTTTAATTATATGCAAACGATGATCTAAAGTAAACAAAATGATATATAATACATTTAAAATTCCTTTAAATAATTATAGTTCAGCTTTGTGTGCATTCTAAAACAATAACTTAACAAATGTAAAAACATACAATTAAAACAAAAAAATACCGTAAGTTTTGAAGTTGGTCTTGGACCTTGCATCGATATTGAATGTAATTATTGAATTATAGGTAACGCTTTACGTTGGTATGTGCTTGTATTTTATTACCATTTCATATTTTACAAGGATAATGCTAGTACCTTCAGTTTGCAACTGCCTTACATAAGATCCAAGTCACTTGACTAGTATCATATAATTTCGTGCAATTTATTGTACAAATAAAAAGAAGATGCATATACATGTTCGACTAAAACAAATCAATAAACACACATGATTATGTGATTATAAGATACAAGAAAGTACTGTCAAAGTCAAATACATGAGAAAAGAGAGTTTTTTTCTTAGCTCATTTTCATTTATTTGGTATACATGTATTTCTGATTGGTCAGATTGTACTACATTTTAAATTGAATGTTTTAATTATAATTTAGTATGAACTACGTAGTAATAATACACGAATAAAACATTGACACTTACTAGCTATCATCTCTCAGTTATTATTTGGTATATGAAATATATATAAAGAATACAATGTTTGTATAATTTAACAAGAGCTTTGATAATACACAAATTATTGATTTACTTGACATAGTACGTCCTTTCTTGTTTACAAATTGCCTAATACTTACAAATGCAAGGTAATAATTATATTACAATAATATTTCTTAAAAAGCATGAACAATAATTCACAAGGTCCGATTATATGAGTTTTCCGTATAAATTAACGGTTCCTGAATACAAAGAGAAAGAGAGCGTGATGGGGAAGTGGCCGAAAAGACTTGTCTACGAATGTGTTAAAAATGAAACAAAAAAATTACGCAATAAATGAATGTTTTATTTATACCAGTTACCAATGTTGGGTCCAAGACCAGAGGGTTCGAGATCAAGATCAAGACCAAGATCCACAGCTCAAGATCGAGATCAGAAATGTCCGAGATCAATAACAAGATCGAGATTACTGATGCCGATCTCGAGACTGGTCTCGCGATCAAGATCGATCTCGAGATATCCAACACTGCCAATAACAATACATCACTGTGCGTGGTTGATCGAAAATCTGATTAAAAAAAAAATATGTGGGCCAGATGGCGCCTCACTGTTAATGCTTTAAATTGGCTCTACAACGCCACAATACATCACCCTTTAACATATATGTATTGATAACACGCGGTTCGAAAAAAAAAACACTGCACGTGGTTTATCAGTATCCATCTTTTCATTGACATCCTTATTTGGTTTGCTAAGAAGGCAACGAATTGGTGCATCGGTGTTCAAGACAAGTTTAATAATAAGAGTTTGGGTTCCTCGCAACGCTGCCCTGTTTGTGTGAAAGACAGAAAAGAAGACAAAGAATAATTTTAGACATCACAAGAACATTATAATTGTTTTCTTATTATTCCAAAAGATTAGCTAGTGACTAAAATCTTTACAGCCAGTCGTTAATTTTTGTATGTTGAGGTTTAAACTATAGGAAAATACAATTAATATCAATATTGTTTTGCATAATGTTTGATATAAAATAACTACCTTCCATATATAAATCTGCTTGCCACGAGGACGCACAATATTCCTTAATAGGATATTTTCATGTGAACACTCTCTGTCTTTTAATTTTTGAAGAAAGTTTCACATACTTCAGTGACGAATTTGAAGTAAAGTATTAAACTTAGTCAAAATATTCAATGAGAATTAAAATATACGTCTTGAGTTTCGCTTAAACCTTACACATTTCGTATTTTAAACATTTGGTAAATGAAGCCCTTTCCAAATGTATATAGTTAAGATAGAATATGTACACAATTAATTCCCCCCCCCCCCACACCTACAAAACGTGATACGGTAATTAAACCACATGTGCTATATTGTAGCAATGTGTGACCACGAAGATCAGATCTACACTACTAACTGAAAGGATAAGACCTGTCAGCCTATAGGGTTTGTATGCTCATGCTCAACACATACTTTGAATAAAGCTAATTCTGTTCAACTTACCCCATCCACAACGTAGGGAGTCATGTAGTTACTTCTTCCATATTCATCCTCGA
Source organism: Echinarachnius parma (assembly GCA_037951105.1). Classification (NCBI taxonomy): domain Eukaryota; kingdom Metazoa; phylum Echinodermata; class Echinoidea; order Clypeasteroida; family Echinarachniidae; genus Echinarachnius; species Echinarachnius parma. The sequence goes on along the minus strand of JBAMJV010013703.1, from coordinate 15,320 downwards.
GCTGATTGTAAAAATAGAAATGGATACATGTTCTCTTGTTAACATTAACAGTCAATTCACATTAAAATGGTAACAGCTGAAAACAGGTGTTTATCCAGTTAATACATCTTTGGCATGGCTCTACATGAAATCTGATGTTCTACTTCATTGGCTCCTCACGATGCATACATACAGTTTGGTGACAGCTAGTCAATTTGTTCTTGGGATATCGTAAATTCGAGCTATTGTTGCATAAATATGAGCCCCGTGACATTTGACCCCTTGACCCCAACATCGGATCAGTTCACTTGCTTTTTCAGATACATACATGTACTAAGTTTGGTGGAAATCCGTCAACCGGTTCTCGAGATATCGCGATATCGAGAACAGGACGTACGTACAGATGTAAAGATGTATACGGACGGCCGGACAACCAGAAATGATAACGCCTCCGGCCTCTTTGTTGCGGAGGCATATAAACTCTTTAAAGGGATAGCCCCTCTTTTGCAAGCCAAATTTCAAAAGTTGCGAGATTATTGTCTTATATGAAAGAAAATGTAATTTAATAGCATGCCTGAAATAATTAGGGCTTGAAATCTCTTTTTCGTGGAGTTATGGTGCTAAAACTAATAAACCATCGTCCAAAGGTTAATTATGCATTATACGTGTATTCACCCAGTGAAGAAGTTCGCACACGGATTCCACGGAGTACCACAACACTATGCGTGACCCCTACATGACCCGCGCACATATAACAATGCATGACCGAATACCAACCAAAATAACAAAACCTCGCTTGAACTGACTACAGCTTATTATATATTCTTTTTTTTTTTTTTTTCCCGTGACATACCTTTACAAATGTCGGCTTCACAATACCCTTACAAGAATAATTACAATATTATTGTAATATTATGCTAAATCAATTAAACTCTTTTATTGACCGATATATAGTTTGATGGATGGACGAATTCGTTTTTCATTCGTAGAATCAAAATTACAGGGCTATTCGATCTGATTTTGTATGTGTGTGTTACATTCATCCTCATCCGTCAACTGAAAACTGTTCAGACTTTTTGTAAAAGAGGGACTGTCCCTTTAAAATGTATCTATTTTCTACTTTAATTACTATTATTTTGTCTGTGCAGTGTTTTATGATATATTATAATAATATAAAACACAGTGAATTGCAATATTATTGCACTTCATTGTTAACGATCTGATATAGTTTACAATGAATAGTGTACCTAAATGCCTAATAATAGAAATAATAATGATAATTACAAGGGATAGTTGAGTTCTGGTAAAGATAGAGTTTGTGGCAAACTGAACTTTAGTAAGCCAAACCTGCACCATTACATTACAAACTAATAGTTATAACTCCATGCTAAAAAGATTTAATACAATTACAAATAATTAAGTAAAAGGCATGTTATTATTCAAAAGAGCCGTTACAATTCAAGAGGGCGCTCTCTGAACACTCATTGGTTTCAACCATTTGAAATAAAATATTGTTAATGTGATGTTATGTCGAAATAGTCATTAGATAGAAAGATTATCAAGGACTATTTTTAAACCTCTTTTGTACATTTTTGAAAAGAGGAAGCATTTAAAAAATTTGTTAAAGGCTGGTTAAAAATTGTCTAATAATTTATTACTAATGGTTATATTTATGGATGTTTCGGCCATTTCTGAAACGATTTTAATCAAATAAAGTTCATTCTGTCATTATAATTGTATGCTCTTTCGAATTTGACGCTCAGTTTTTTCATTATCTAACGAACAAATTATTTTGAGTAGCGCCCTCTATACCAAAACTCAACTATCCCTTTAATATACAGTCTGTACATCTGGCTCTCCCTGATGAATTTTTATCATGCACCCCCTAACCGACTAGATTATTTAGAACATGTCATGTCTAAAATAGTCAAACAGTAAAACAGTTTCTTTTTCGTGACGGTTTGCTCTTTACATTCACGTACATAACAACATTATGTGTCATGGTAATTATGTTCTACTTATTTTTCATTATAATTAGAATCTTCCCCACACTTTTTGTTTTGATTAACTTACCATGTTGCGGTCCCCAGCATCGTTCCAGAATTCTGGCACCGACTTCTTCTCCCGCTGTCGTTGATCGATGGCGTAGCGGTCGATGGCCTGCCCGACTACGAAGCCACGGCGATCAACAGAGTAATCATCTGAAGATGTGTCCAGCCGGTCCTTGCGCGACCATGGTTCGTCGTCGTGGTAGAAGCCACTGTTTCGCTGGTCGTACGCCCTCATACGACCACCGCTGTAAACAAATATAAACATTTATCTTTCAATGGGGAACCTGACACAAACATTTTCATTACGTATATGGTACCTAATTAGCGACAGTGTTAGGGGTGTTGCATAAAGAGTTGCGAATAATCGCAAATTTTTAAATGCGCGTATTTTTTAATTTGCGTTTAATCGCAACTATTAGGATATCGCCCCCAAATATAACATCACCATCTTGTAGCAAGGTAAACTTGCTGGTCCAGGCTGTTAATATTAATATATGCGACGATGCATTGGAAAATACATATTTTGCGACCGCCAAGAATAAACACAACACAGAAATGGATGTAGGGTAAAACAACTTTGAAAATACTTTGGGGACGGTTCGGATCATGTTCTTCAGAATTGAATTATGATGACAACAGCGCTATAGAATGGCAATGGCAATACCAATTAAAGGTACAATGTTGATGGCAATGATTTGATTTCCTTTCTCAAGAACGCGACTACGCCAACTTACGCAAAGACGTTCGTTGCCGCCCGATTGCGGGCTGACTGGAGTAAGATGCAGAACCCGCAGACAGCCACCATGAGAATAAGCAAAGCAGCCCCGATAGCGATGCCAGCAATAGCTCCAGCTGATATGGTCCCACCAGACGCTGTATAAGCAAAATAATTAATCAAAGGAGATAAAATGGTAAGTACAACTTGAGACAAGAATGCGGTTCAGCCCTTACTCGAACTTAAGTGCCCTACCGATCGCCGTATCGATAAGTCGAAGGATATAACATGGTTTGTTCCATCCGAGACAAAAATGCGGTCCAGTCCTCGCTCCAACTAAAAGTGCCCTACCGATCGCTGTATTGATAAGTCGAAGGATAGAAAATGGTTTCTGACAAGACAAAAATGCGGTCCATTCCTCGCTCCAACTAAAAGTGCCCTACCGATCGCTGTATTGACAAGTCGAAGGATAGAAAATGGTTTCTACCATATGAGACAAGAATGCAGGTCCAGTCCTCGCTCCAACTGAATGTGCCCTACGGTCGCTGTAATACCAAAATGACAAATTACAAGATAATCAGTGAGATCAAATTAAGACACGAATGCAGAAAGTCCAGATGATAATAGGGCCCAATAAGTCGCTGTATTGAGTGTAAAGAGAAAAAAGGCAGGACTCATAATGAACAACCAAAAGTGCAAAGGAATGATGAGTAACCAGCTACAAGACCATACAATTGAAGTTGATGGCATGACAACCGAGAAGGTGGACAGTTACATTTACCTCGGAAAACATCACCCTTGAACATTAAACTGCAGGATTAGTGCGAAGATAATACAGCTAGCTTGGGTGAAATTTGGGAAACCCAGCATCGTATTCAGAGAGAATCTTCCTAAATCTTCAACCAATGTATAATTTTGGTACTATCCTACAGGGCACATACTTAGGGAACAGCTAAGTAATTGGAAAAGAAGCTTAGAGTCACAGAAAGTGCAATGGAGAGGATTGTGGAAGGGTTTACACAAAGAGACAAGGTCAGAAATGAGGATTTAAGAAAGAAAACCAATGCCAGGGATATCATACAGGAAATACAAACAAAGAAATGGAGATGAGCAAGGCCAACTTGTAAGATATAAAGACAACATATGGACACATAATATAACTAATTGGACACCAATAACACATGCGACAAGCACAAGAAAGAAGCGGTGGATAGACATAGACTAGATAGATAAAGAGTTTAGGCAAATGTATTCAATGAAGTAAATATTGCAGAAAAGTTTCATTACGGTAGGTCCAGATCTCGATGTGGGCGATTGATCAAGCAATTGAGGACACCCGGTCCCTGTATTGGCCAAAAGAGCTACGATAACGGTTATACCGAGAATGTCATATAATCATATATACAAAAAGGAATGGCACGAACTAAATTAGAGCGGGCTACAGGGATTTCAAGTTCAAGACGTAACTCTGAAGACCGCCATAATGCAAGTCCAGACATCGATGATACAAGCAGGCTCCAGCAGATGGGGACACTCCTGCGTCTGCATTGGCAACACAAGAGGGCGGTAACAAGAAGCAGCTACCATGGAGAAAAGCCTTAGCATGTCATTAAGACATAAATGCTAGTCTAGAACACAACGCTGGAAATACATGACATAGCTTCAGCGGAGAATGTCTTGCCGGTCCTTGCGGTTTCACGCTACCGCATGTTGACACGATAGATGAATTGCAGCATAATTTCATCAGATTAACAATAAGGTCACGACCGTGATGCCGGGAATAGCTGTAAAAGATAACAGAAGGAAAAATTCTTCAGTGGTCACATGATATCATTCAACATACGGGTGATCGTTGCATAGCCCAAGTCGCAACCCACGGATACGGTGCCAGATATCTTCTTAGCTATGTCGTTGATTAGTATGATATTAATTATGAAAATAATAATATACCGATATATATATTGCGACATCAATCTTAACAAAAAAGTATTTAGCCATTTGATGTTATTAAAGTGGCTAAATGATCGTGCATAACATTATTTCACTTACAGGTGATCGAGAGAAAGCCAGTGTAGGTACCATCGACTAACACGGTGTCAATCGCCTTATTAGCCTCTACGATATCATTGGTTTGTTGTGCGAGCGCGTCTGCTTCGGCTTGGGTCGAGGCTCCCAGGTTAATCTGTGTAAACGCGGTCACACTTCCGGCTTCGAATCTCAAGACGTTACATCCGAAACTGGTGAAGGCTACTGATTTGCCTCTGATATATGCCTCAAGCTGAACAAAATAGAAAGTCAAATAGAAATTGTAAAATGCTAAATAGTTTAATTACTGCGTTCATGTTAAAATTACTTTCGATGTATCGGATTATTTACGTTATTCTAAGGTGAGGTAATACATTTTGTTGAAGTGATTCGTATAAAAAAGAAGACATTTAATGTGAGTTTATTTTGTATTGTTCTTGTTTGAGTAAAAATGCGAATAAACGAGATTAAATACAACATTATGATTTTGTGTTGTATTTTTGTGTAAATAGTAGTTATTGCCATATATAAACCCGAGTAAAGCTTGAACAATTATGTTAACATCATATTTCAAACGATTTACCCAAATAAAAGTTTATCGTGTTAACTTTGAACATGATAGCGACATTTTGTAAAACATATGTACGGCCAATTAATCTGATTGCGATTTAGTAATTAAAGAAGGAGTTATTCGTTACGGGGAAACATAGTTAGGGGGAACCAAACGCTGGTATTTTTGCTCCCCGTTACTGATAAGTAAATAACTCAGGTTACCTTAAGTCGTACATTTCCTCTAGCTCGATTATGATCTATACCAGCTCTTGTTCCCTGGTGTCTTTGCCAGTGTTGTGAATTATGGTTGAATGAGGTATGTGTGCTCTGCTTCTTTGTGTTTTTTTTTTTATTTTCTAACATATTTACATGGTAAATGTTGCAGTGCATAATCAGGCTCGTCAGCCCTGGAGGCTGCCATGTTTCCAGCCGTAGCGCATGAAACGTCATCTGACTGTGCACTAACAAAGGCGGGTTAGGTTAGGTTAAGTTGAGGTTGAGTCTGCTGCTATGTCGTTGGTTTCGTTACTCGCTTTTGATAGTGCACGCTCAGATGACAATTTATGCTATGCCTTTGGAGAACATGACACCCTTCACTGGTGGGCAGATATTATTAGTGTTCTTACATATTTCGTATTTCCATTATAAGTCATACTCAACAGAAAATGTAAGGCTATAAGCAACAGTAATTATGGAGTTATCAGTAACATAGATACAAAATTACAACAGTTGAATCTTCTTTAAATGAATACACATGACATGCACGGCATTTTACCTGATAACAAACTTCGGTCTCTACAGTCAGGAAAAGCGAAGATCGCATAATTTGCAGGTCGCTGTGAAATGTTCGGGCAGGTATGTACACGGTGATGTAGACGGTGCTGACAAAAGGGGCTGGATGCAGAGAATGGACATTTAAAAAGGTTGCAACATTATTGCTACCGTCAGGAAATGCGCGGACGTACACTATTCATGCCTTTTATGGAAAGTTCCGTATTCTGTTTTTCATATTAAAATTTATTTCTTATCAAGATATTCAGGCAAAGCTACATTGCTCGTTCATTAATCTATTAGTCTTTTAATGTGTCACTCGTTTACATATTATTTAGTATCATTGGCAGCTGTTATTTTAATATGATTTATTACCATTAACTATTAGTCCCCCCCCCCCCCCCCCCTAAGTTCGAATTGCTAATTAAATATATACTTCGATTCCAAACTATTGTATACATTTGTTAAATGCGTTGTAAAATATATTCAATATGCATTTAAGTACTTTCATAATTCCCTATTTCTGGACAAGTAGTCGGTTGGCAATCCATGCATATTTCTAAACTGTGCCTTACGTAAATTAGTAACAAAACAAAACGACCATGAATTAACCAATAGCGTGATTCGTAAAAGGGCTATGATTTGAGATATTACCGTAGAGTAACAAATAAATACAAACATTGTTCATGACCATGAATAATGCATGCTTTTCGAGAACGCAACATGATATTGATGTCAAGAAAGCCCAACATCTCTGGCTTAGCAGTTATTTTTAAACATGTTAAAGGAGGCGATTAGAACGATCCAGCTATTGTATTTCAGGTCCAACAAAACAGAGTATTTTAGAAGAGATACTGTGGGAAAATAGAATAAGAGTCAGTATTTTCTGTAAATCTATATGGTCTACATCACGACATTGACATAAGTTATGAATACACAACTATTATACCAAGGTCATCTTACCAGTAGTCGAAGCAACCGTCGTAGCTGCAACCGGAACTCCGGTGAATGTTTCACTGACGAGAATACCTACGAGCCATGAGAATAAGATGTGTTACGTAACATACATGTTACAAAGTATAATAGTGAACTGCGAGTATTCGTTAAGTGCTCAACATACCTTACACTCGATGTAACATACATGATATCAATGAAACGCGAATTTTAAGCACCGTAGATCATTATTTGCTTTATATTTCAAGAAAAATTGTAATATTTCTTTTCAGAAAAAAATTATTAAATAAGTTGTTCCAAATGATAATAAACATAGGCTTTATTTTTGAAAATTGGCCTGACGTGGAACAGAACCATTTGTTAGAACCTCGTTTTTTAATATCATCGACTGGAAAAGTCGCGTAAAAAAGGCGTGTATCCAGCGACCCCTTGCAGCCACGCAAATCATGGATAGTAGATCTATTAAAGTTAACTTACTAGTACTATTGTAATCAGTGAGCACAAGGGAGGAGTCAGTGGAATCCAGAACCTCGTTATCTGCGAGCGAGAGCGCGTCTGCCGCCTGCTGAATCGATGTGGCCTCGGCAGCGCTGCTGGTTACGATGTCCAGCTGGGCATCGACTATCACACTGCCCCGTGTGAACTGAAGCACTTTGCAGTTCATAACCACGGTGGTGGCAAGTCTCAATCTTGTCCGGTATACAACGATTAACTACAGGAAATATAAGACGAACACATCGTGCACAATTATTGTCACAATATATAGACTTCTATATCATCAGGACTAGCACGCAATGATACTGGGCGTTGATCGGTTGGGGGGGGGGGGGGGGCGGTAAAAAGGGATATACCCCCTATTATTAGTAGTATTACTAGTATTTTAATTATTATTATTATTATTATAATTATTATTATTATTATAATTATTATTATTATAATTATTATTATTATTATTATTATTATTATTATTATGATTATTACAACTATTATTATATATATCATCATTATCGTCATCGTTATAATTACCTTCTCAATATCTCGGTGCCTAATATGAATGGTTGTTTGGTCAAACGGGACAACCATGCAAAGAACAGCACATAATTGCAAAGGGTTGTGTAATTAATTACATTGTGATTTAACCACTACTTACGGGACTATTATGGCCTTATATGGTACTATTATGGCCTTATATGGTTCCGTATGCGTAAAACGTTTGCGAGTGCGACAATTCTAATAACGCGTACAGCTTTCAACCAAAAGGCGCTAAATCCACTTTTTCAACTTCCGAGGAAAACGGGTTTCTTTGTCCCACTTTGTACACGTGCCTATATGGGAATATCAAAATTGAACTTTCTATATTTTGATTTTGAGTGAGTTATTTGTTGCAAAATGTGGATTCATAGATAGCTACGTAGATTATACATGTAGATAATTATATTGTTAACTCAATTTTTATTGAAAGTGGATTTAGTGCCTTTTGGAAACGAGCTCATAGAGAAAATTGAGTCACGGACGATGCGTTCGACCTAGAAAAAGGTAGTCTTCGTATATTAAATGATAATATGCATACCCATGAACACAATCATGGTGTAATTTAGTGATGCTTTTTCAAGTTATGTACTGTTTCTGAAAACATATTTTTCTGAATTTTTTGTTAAAAAGGGTAACTAGAATTGTTACCTTTTTTCATAATAATCTTTGGGGTGGTGGTACCCTTTAATAGTTCTCTTCTTACCCCCGTGCAAATCTCCAGCTCCAGAGAAACGAATTCTGGAGAGGTCCTGACAGTCAGCGTCTGTGTGAAAAACCATGTTACACCTCTGGTTGATACCAAGGTAAATCTTGAAAAGGTCGTCACTGAGAAAGAACAAGTAGAGAATTAAATCGGATTAATGTTTACTTTAAACTTATATATTAGTGGAAACTGACCAGATAAAAAGGCGTTAATATTCCGTTGCTACGATGAATCATTCGTGAAATATCCCTGTCAGAAAGAACACACGCATCACCAGTGTTAACACAGTGCACAAATTCGAGCGTTTCCACAGTGTGAAAACAAAGTCATAGTGTGAACAAACTGTGACCACACTGTGACGGCACTATCGCCACAGTGTGAAATCGACTGCCTTCACAGTTTGTTCACACTGTGTTCATAATGTGTTCACAGTGTGAGTTAGCTTTCACACTGTGAAAACGCTCGAATATAACACTCTATTACACACTGTGAATCACAGTGCGTTCACACGGTGTTTAAACTGTGGATTAGTGTGTTATTTCTGGCACGGATAGAGTGCTTAAGAATATGGATATACTTCGCTGGTCTGGAAATCCAGTCAAAGATTAATGTTTTATCTACACATAGCGATCTCGAAGACCCAATTGATTTAATACATTATTATGTTATCATATAAATAATGAGTGGATAATCAAACAATTAAAAAAGACCTGAATACATGAAAATACAAATACAAACAAATTGTAAAACAGATCCGCAAGGATATGACATAAAAATGCACGATTATGATGAACGGGTTAGAATGATCCTGAGATTTGTAATACACCGTTTTGCAGAGTCCAATGAGTTTATCATGTTTTTTTTTCGGTTGAGCAAAATATGTGAAATATATACTGAGTTATTACAGTATTGCGAAATATTCTCAGAAATGGCAACTGTATGACAGAAATAAAGAATGGTTACTATTGAAAGAAAGAACAACCAAATAGTTTAAACATTAAAACTGTGCACTAAGAGTTACCGTGGTAGTTGCGTGTTGGTATGGAGAGTACAGTTTTGGTCAAACTGAATTTTAGTAACCAAAACCGGCACCATAATATATACAAATTATATTCCACATACTAAGAATCTTGCTCTACGATCGGTCAAAAGTTGATCACGTGATGAAATATAGTTTCACCCATCATTGATGGGAGAATAAAAGTTCGTTACACTGTGTACTATATTGGGTGAATGTGCGTTGCACTCACTACTATCTCCGGTGAAATTGCGTTGCACTGCGTACTATCTTCAATTGTTCGCGCGCAAGTACGCGTGCGCAGGCTGGTGCGCAACGTTTACGCGCGGCTACGCTTAATAGACAATGGTATAAGCGTATTTGACTTTTGTTTATAAATCTTGTTCATGTATAGGATTTAGGAAATTAAAACAAAAGACTCGATCAATTGCTCAATATTATAAACTTGTTGCCCTTTCTGTTAGTTATAGGTCGTTTGTGATCAAAATAATTAATGTGGAATATAAAGCAAATAATCACCTTTTGGTTGCTTAAAAATGCTCGAAAGGTATACAAACATTACAAACGACTGAGTGAAAAACCTGTTATTATTACAAAATAGTCTTTAAAACTCATGATGGCGCTTTTTAAAAACAAATTGGTTTCAACCATTTGTTTTTGTCAAAAATGTTTTGTCAAAATTAATTATTCAAAAGATAAAATCATCAACGACTAAAAAAAAAATATTTCAGCCGTCTCTAAACCTATTTTGATACAATAAAGTTTATTCCGTCATTAAAATGCTATGTTCTTTTCAAATTTGACACTCAGTTTTGAATAACATCACAAACAAAAATGAGTTCGTGCAGCGCCGTGTAACCATCCCTTTAAAGGAAGTGTCCACCTTTTGCAAGCTAAATTTCCATAGTAATTGCGAGATTATCGTCTTATGTGGAAGAAAGTGTAATTTAAGAGCTTGCCGAAACAAAATAGAGCTTGAAATCTCCTTTTCGTGGAGTTATATTGATTGTAAGACCTCCACAAAAAAGCGACGGACAGTCGTTTATATTGCATTACGAGTCTTCGCCTATTAAAATTTCGCTCACGATGAGTCCCCCGTGGCTGTGCGTGATCTGCGCACAGATTGTTATTGGGCAACGGCGTAAACAAATACTAAACATAATGACAAAGCCTTGTAAAACTTAATACGTAATTGTACATTCTTCATTTTCGAGACTTATTTTCGTGGCATACCTGACAAGATTAATGTCGTCTTTTCAATACTTTCCCGAGATTAATTGCAATATTGTTTATTTATTGTAATATTATGCTAAATCAGTCAAACACATATCCTATACATGCATAACGCCAATATGCAGTTCGCTGAAGGGGTAACTTCTACACAAGTCATTCGTATTCGTTGAATCATAATTAAAGGGTTGTTCAGTCTGAAATTTCAGGCGGATGTTTCATTTATCTCAGGCCTTCTACTGGAAACTGTTTAGATGATTTGTAAATGGCGGGCACTTCTATTAAAGGTAGTTCAGATCCGTCAAATCAGATGCGCGCCGCCATCTTGCGTACCCGTTGCGCACGGTGCGTAATGCACGTTAGCTCAGTGCCATGCGGAGAGCGCAAACTAGCCTAGTTCAAAATTGCGACCCGCTGTGTAGTATCCTCACGCTTGATGACTTTTAAAATGAATGACGGAAACTTACCTATTGTCGGGGCGGAAGTGGCTGCTGCTGCAGTTGTTGTTGCCGCTGCTGTAACAGTTGCTGTTGATGTAGTTGTAGTTGTAGTTGATGACAGTTGTGCACATAAGGTGCACGTAGGACCAGCAGTTACAGTTGGCGTAGGACCAGCAGTTCCAGTTGGCGTAGGACCACCAGCTCCAGTTGGCGTAGGACCAGCAGTTCCAGTTGGCGTAGGACCAGCAGTTCCAGTTGGCGTAGGACCAGCAGTTCCAGTTGGCGTAGGACCAGCAGTTCCAGTTGGCGTAGGACCAGCAGTTCCAGTTGGTGCAGAACCAACAGTTCCAGTAGGCGTAGGACCAGAAGTTCCAGTTGGCGTAGGACCACCAGTTCCAGTTGGCGTAGGACCAGCAGTTCCAGTTGGTGCAGGACCACCAGTTCCAGTTGGCGTAGGACCAGCAGTTCCAGTTGGCGTAGGACCACCAGTTCCAGTTGGCGTAGGACCAGCAGTTCCAGTTGGCGTAGGACCAGCAGTTCCAGTTGGTGCAGGACCACCAGTTCCAGTAGGCGTAGGACCAGCAGTTCCAGTTGGCGTAGGACCAGCAGTTCCAGTTGGCGTAGGACCAGCAGTTCCAGTTGGTGCAGGACCACCAGTTCCAGTAGGCGTAGGACCAGCAGTTCCAGTTGGCGTAGGACCAGCAGTTCCAGTTGGCGTAGGACCAGCAGTTCCAGTTGGTGCAGGACCAACAGTTCCAGTAGGCGTAGGGCCAGCAGTTCCAGTTGGCGTAGGACCACCAGTTCCAGTTGGCGTAGGACCAGCAGTTCCAGTTGGTGCAGGACCAGCAGTTCCAGTTGGCGTAGGACCAGCAGTTCCAGTTGGCGTAGGACCACCAGTTCCAGTTGGCGTAGGACCAGCAGTTCCAGTTGGCGTAGGACCAGCAGTTCCAGTTGGTGCAGGACCACCAGTTCCAGTAGGCGTAGGACCAGCAGTTCCAGTTGGCGTAGGACCACCAGTTCCAGTTGGCGTAGGACCAGCAGTTCCAGTAGGCGTAGGACCAGCAGTTCCAGTTGGCGTAGGACCACCAGTTCCAGTTGGCGTAGGACCAGCAGTTCCAGTAGGCGTAGGACCAGCAGTTCCAGTTGGCGTAGGACCAGCAGTTCCAGTTGGTGCAGGACCAACAGTTCCAGTAGGCGTAGGACCAGCAGTTCCAGTTGGCGTAGGACCAGCAGTTCCAGTAGGCGTAGGACCAGCAGTTCCTGTAGGCGTCGGACCAGCAGTTCCAGTTGGTGTAGGACCAGCAGTAGGCGTGGGACCAGTGGTTCCAACAGGCGTGGTAACGACAGCTGTAGTTTAAATGATATTATTGGTATGATTATTGATATAATAAAAGCCACAAAACAGTTTAGAGTTAAAGAGTTAAAGTTTAGTTCAAGACCTTACCGTGCCAATGTTGGCACATCAGGCGGCGCCTATCTCCCATTCATTACCCCTAGGCTAGAAGGCAGAGGGTACCATTTCTAAAGTCTTTGGTATGACCCGTTCTTGGTTCGATCCCGGGACCTCCCGTTTATGAGGCGGACACTCTAACCGCTAAGCCATCATGCTCGTTACATTTACCAAAGTATTTAAACAATATTGTTAAATTGTTTAATCGGACATTTAAAACGGTCGTTTTATATTGGGACCAATAAATGCCAAAAAAACTAAATTTCAAAGCGGTTTTTGTCCAAATATTTACATCAGCATCTAAGCTATGATATATTTGTTCACGTGGTAGGAGATGGAAGTACATTTGTATTGTTTGTGTGTAGTGCGTTTCCCGGAACTGTCGTTTCGCTAATTAGTTAATTACATAAAGGAATACTACAAATTAGGGGAATAACATGGACCTTTACAACATAGCCTTTTCTAATTACTTTCGAATTGCTAAAAAGAGAGGCGGCTTACATGTTTTAGCGCAAATATAAACAAAATGTCGAAAATTACTGAATACGTTAAACTATAACATAATATAAAATCAATATGCACAATTAATTGGTGGCAGCAAGCATGTGCGTCGATTACTGGGGGGGGGGGGGGGGGGGGCTGTATAATTATCCCCAATATTTGTGGTTCTGAAATTTGTATTAAACATTAAAATATCCTTACAATTAACTGCAATAATAAAACTACGGTTGCGAGCATTTAGATGTGACCATTTTCTCTTTAATGTGTGCTAATTCAACCATTGATTAATAGCCACCTTTTTTGCACATTGTTTTTCTAACTTCCATACATATATTTTGGCGAGACGAAATCTTAAATCGATTCTTAGTTAGGACATGCTAGAAGTGAGGTGGGTATAGCTACTTATGTTGTTAAATAATATTCTATTCTTCTTAGTCTTAAGAAATCTTAACCAGTTATGCAGTACATGTCGACGAGTTTTCCCGCTATATATGGACAATTGTGATAACCTTAAATTATTGTAAGCGCAATTTGTGTATATTGCAACTTCCCAATAGCAAATATCATGTTTGTATTGTATTATGGTAAGATTCACTGTATGAATTGCTCACATTTCTACCATTACACTATGTATCCATATATGTATTAAAGCAGCAATCAAATCTTATGAAATATAAAAAGGAGATGGAATACAAATTAATATAGAACCTAAATAACGTAGATACCCACTTCTCTTATACATGGTTATTTTCAAATGGTGCAATTTATATTGCAATATCATATATAATTTTGAATAGTCCAACATCGTATGCACGTAAGTCGCTAATTATAGATTTTATTCTGAGTTGTAATTAATCACTTCCGACTGTTAAGAGTTATCAACTTATTTAAATGTTTTGCTATTTTCTTTGTAACAAGTACTAGTTCGTTTATATTTTACAGAAAATGTGACTTATTTGTTTCGTATGTGCCAATTATAATTGATCATGATTGTGTTTCCCTATTTTGTGGATATTTTGCACTGATATAGAATTTAATCATGCATGAGAATTTCAAAAATAAATTGATATATCATGCTAAATAACATGTTGTATACCGAGGGGAAGGGTCACTATCATACACAATGCTTCCCACCCGTGTCCATCAACCTCTGAAATGGACCCAAATGGTCAAAACAAAATTGACCCTATTGGGCACAAATGGCGTATCACAACAATTAAAAATGGACCGTAATGGGCCAAAATGGCGTATCGCAACTTTTTGAAAAGGACTGTAATGGCGAATCCACATGCACACATATATACTAAAGCCACTCCGCATAAATAAAAATCGTCGAAAACCTGTGAACATGAAAACGTACCCTTTTAAAAGTTTTTGTGCGATCAGTCCATGAAATACACCCATTTTTAAGGAAAATGTCGACGACGCCGTATAGCTGACAATGAAACCCTTTCGACACGTTTTTTGGACGCGGGTGTGTAGCTAGTCATGTTGGGAGTGACCCCCCCCCCCCCCCCCCCCCGGGGTTGTATACAAACGACGCTCTGGTACATTAGACCTTCGAACTCATGACAACAAACAACTTTTGTCAGATTGAAACACTAATTGAAAATATATCCAAATGCATAATTTGCCATTTCACAAAGTATCCATGTTTAAAATAGATGCCATTTTTGCCAGGAAATAAATATATGTATTGTTCTTGTTGAAAATAAAATACAAAAGAACCTTGAACCGTAAATCTTCATTTTCCCTAGTGCCCGATCGGTCACACCTTTGCGTATGTTGCTGCGTATTGCTGCGCTAGACGGGGTATATCAATACGCAGCCTTACCCAGCAATTTTGAAGTTTGCAGTCACACTATTGCGTATGTAGCTCGTATGCCGCTCGTATAGAGA
>JBAMJV010013702.1:0-11323 GCA_037951105.1 Echinarachnius parma | reverse complement strand
GTGGGTTAAAGACCCCAGTTTAGGCCATAAATTGAGGTCGGTACAAGCGACTCTGTACCTCATGGTAACGTCATACATATATGAATAATGATGAGTAAATGACTGATGATAGGCGGATGCGCTCCGCGCATCGGGTTCGAGATCACCGGTTTTCCGTCTCCATAACGCGATTAGTACTTGCCAGAAAGCTCAGACGACTATCAGTTAGGCTATAAATGCACCGGATGCCGCACAATCTTTTTACCTACATTTCGGATAGGGATATCGTACGATGTCTGTAATATATTCGTGTATTGGCAGTCCCGTAGCATGGGGGTGCGTTGGGTGCGTACACCCCCCCCCCCCCCCCCAATTCAGAAGGGTCCACTTTTTATCGTTCTCGGTCTCGGGCAGCGAACGGTCCATTTGACATTTGACGACCCCAACTCCCTGCTTACAAAACTAAAACAGTGGTCTAAATCAGCGACGGACCCACCCCCCCCCCCCCCCCCCCCCCCCCCCCCACACACACACACACTTACACGACTCAACAAGTGGTCTTGGTCCCGTTTTTGCAAATACGTACCCCAAAGCCCTAACCCACCCCCTTGCAAAATCCAGGCTACCGGCCTGAGCGGTCACATATTTTGTCTTGGGGTGGTTGTCTTGGGGGGGGGGGGGGGGCAATTGTCTTTGGGGGGAGGGGGGCAATTGTCTTTGGGGGGAGGGGGGGTAATTGTCTTGGGGGGGGGGGGGTAATATTCCGGGGGTAGTTGTCCGGGGGTAATTATCCGGGGGTAGTTGTCTTGGGGGGTAATATTCCGGGGGTAGTTGTCCGGGGGGTAGTTGTCCGGGGGGTAGTTGTCCGGGGGGTAAATATCTGGGGGGTAATCGTCCGGGGGGTAATTATCCGGGGGAGGGGAGGGGTAGTTGTCTTGGGGGTAATTGTCTTGGGGGTAGTTGTCTTGGGGGGGGGGGGGGTAATTGTCTTGGGGGTAATTGTCCTAGAGGGGTCTAAATCAGCGACGGACCCCCCCCCCCCCCCCCCACCATCCCCCATACTCTGTGAACATAAGGAAATTGACTAGTAGCCAACTTAACATGATAAACCTCGTAACTTCACAGAGATTGGGTCATAACTAAAAAACTTGAAAATCCATGTCCATTTTGGCGTCCTTCCGTTACCGGCCTCATTAGTGTCCATATCTAATTTACATAATGCGGTCAAAATTTTAGAAATAGTGGAAATCAAAGGTGTCCCAACAAGGATCAAAGACATGCCATTTAGAATAAAAAATCAAAAGCATGATCCTGGAAAATTGTGTCTGAATGTCCTTCCGTTACCGTGGAATTGCCCTTCTACAAACGTTGATTGGCTATTAACGTGCGTTGCATAATCGATGTGTTACAAAAATAATGATTGGTTAGAAGGAATACAAATCAGTCCAGATACTAAAACATGACACGTTCTAATCATCAATCAGAAGTTTGAACAATGCACCTATTTTATTTTATGCAGATTTGGCCGTTGGTGCACACCAGTCACAAAACGCCATTATTTTTCGGTAAGTAAGTTTCAAGATCAATCTTGTATTTTTTTTAATTTACAGATATAATAATAATACAAAATAAGGTTAAGTAGACTGGCAAAATTATGTAATAGTAAGAAATAAGTTAGTGTTAGACATCAATTTCAATATTCGCTGTCTTGATTTGTTGGAATTTGGCCGAATTTTTGCAAAAGATTTAAACTGTACAAACTACTGATGAATCAAAGAGAACAACACTACACCTGGCATTTTGAAAAGAAAAAAAACAAACAAGAATATCTTGTGTTACAATAATTGACCCATAGATCGAGGGCAGTGGTTTCTGCAATGGCGGAGATCTTCAGCAGCCAATCAGCAATCGATCTGGACGTCAAGAATGACATCACTTCCGGGGGCACTTCAGTTACAGGGTGAGACCACTGATTTAAAATACTAGATTTGTCGTACCTTGTTTTAGACAGTAAACAATTCAATTCATTGAACACATATATAGCCATCCCAATAGCTCCCGCAGAAATAATGCTTTCGTAAACACATACACGAGTGTTAGTAATTGTTAGCATGAAGATATACCACGATTCTTATATTCATCACATAAGTAATTACTTCATTGTTTTAGTTTCAATTGCATTAACAATGATACGTTTTTCATAATTTTACATTTTGTTGTTGTTTTGTTTGGCATATTAAGAGAATCCTAAAATACACTATCAATAACATTTTCTAATATTTACTTGAGCTGAAATTAAATTTAAAGTAGAAAATATGTTTATTTTTCTCTGGAGACATTTCCTTCTACAAATTCATGACACTTTTTTTTTAATTTTTGAGAATATAACACTATTGGCTGTTAACTTTCCCATGCGTTCTTAAAGGGATTGTATCGTAAATTGAAGAGGGTTCTTTCGACAACATCTCATGGGGAGCGCCATTGAAATTGAAATTGAAATTGAATTCCAAATTTTGAAATAGAAATTGAAATTGAAATTAATTCTGTGATGTTTTTGAAAGTGCCTCTCCAACTCGGCATCACAGGAACTTTACAATCTTCTTTCGATGTTTATACAGGTTTGATGTGGAGGTGTGCTTCACGTACTCGGGAACGGCTCTGCCAAATACAATCGGTAAGGAATCTTTTCATACAACTTGTAGCATGATAAGTTGTACAAATAAGTGTTGTGTGAAGCGGCCATTGTTCAAGCGTTGATGAAACGTGTTAAATCACGTGATAGTTTCGACCGCGAAATCATTGCGACAAAACCCCTTTTGTCCCATCGCAAACCAAGCGAACCGAGTTTAGCGCAGTGGTAGCGTGTTAGTCTTATAACCCAAAGACCCCCGGTTCGATTCCTACCCTTGCCGCTTTTACATCTTGTTTTGTATTTGTTATTTCAACAATTGAAATTGATTCTAAACAACAGTACTGTTGTAGGACAAATTAAAACAACAGTTGTGTAAACTTTAAACAACTGGGGTTGTTGAATGTTTTCAACAACAGTTGGATGGTTCATATGTTAAACAGCGGTTGTTGAAAATGTTCAACAAGTTGTTGAATTTGTTTACACAGCGTATTAACAGTGCGGGGATAACGATGTAATGCAATAGGAACGATATATTTAAATGGCAACTTTTATTAAGTTTAATTGCGATGATATTTCTGCATTTATTATCATTAACCTCTTATATTGTTTATTGCATTTGAAATGAATACACGAAACGAAGCGCAAACGTAGGGAGGAGGGGAATCGTAGCGGTATAATCAATGATACACGGTAAAAGGAGAAATATACATCACGCATTAAAACTGAAGTAATGGGAAGAGTGTGAATACAAACAAATACAAACCAATCTAGCAATCATGAAAATTATGATACATTCCTCACCAGGAATCCCATACCAGATCACCTTAGACTCTACTCGTCAGGTGCAAAGCCGACGCGCCATGATTAAAGATGGCGGTGGTACATCCGGGTCTTTCCAGTTGCAGGCAACTCTGAACGTTCGTAACTGTGCAAGTCATAGAGCCTTCATTGTGGTGAGGAGACAATTGTTTTATGTTTTTGTTTGATTTGGAAAGGTTGTACAACTATATGAACCGAAGTCCTTGGACTCGGTCTTTATATTATAATTATTATAGTTATTGTTACTCTATGTCTTACAACTAAATCGAGGATATTTACTCCCTTCCACACCCCGAGGCATCTAGATGTACAATTTACTAGACATGAATTAACTGGAATGATGCGCTCTAAAATATCAATTAATATTTCGTTTGCTATTCTAATTTAGATAAAAGGCGAATATTGCCCTTTTTCTAGATGAAAGGGTCAAGGAACTTAATAACTTTCGATGTATTTCGTTATTATTTGTAAGTAGTGATGGTGAAAATTGTATGCTTATGGTTAAAACGCCAGGGCTAAAATCGTACCACACTAATCAGAAAGTCGCTATAGAATCGCGGTTTGTTTTCCATTTCCTTAACAAGGTTCATTTGTATGGCTTAATATTTCTTACATTAATCTCAGACACAAGCGTTTTAACAATTCCTACTACAGCCAAGCATCCTCGACAAGCAGACGGCCGTCACTATGTTGCTAAGTTACCGGTTGCTAGGGGATACGACGAATGATGCTCTCCCGCCAATTTTATCGGAATCGACTGCGACACAAATCAGTAATTCGGTAAGAAATTCTTGATAATTATAATCTTTATTATTATGTGTGTCGAACTGTCGATGATTATGTTTTCAAAGTCATCATATGGAATGTACTAATGACAATAACTCACAACTTTATCGGAAACATATTTTATTGTTTTTGATATAACGTTTGGATTTACGTTTCTGTCTCTTATGCTTTTATTTTCTTAGTCTGATTACATTTCAAGTGATGTGTTCCTGATAGTTTTACTGTTATTTTGTTAGGTTGGTTTCCTGAGAGAATGTGCAAATGCCACGTGCTTCCCCGATCTATCCGTTTCAGCAACCACGTGAGTTATTTCATTGTCAGTTCGTTTATTTCCACAATTACACAATTACACAATTTTATGAAAATAGCGCAATATAGATACAAACAAAACAATATTTAATGTGCGGAGGGAGAATCACTGACCTATCAAACGTCAAAGGCTTCTCCCAACAAGTAAAAAAAAGTATAAATTACAATAAATTGGTTACGGTAGCTTTAATAGTAAGTTCGTGTAATGATAAATAAGTATTGCCGATACACATATTCAAGTTTGTAAACTTTGTGCTTTGTTATTGTATGTGCTATTACCTTGTCGATGCGTGTACACGACGTCATGATCTATGACTGTATTGCATTATAAACGTTCCGTCTAATTTACACTACTTGACTATTTCACTACTTGACTATTTCCAGAGACGTCCCGTATCTAACTCTTGGTGTCACTCGATCGATTTCTCTGGACATCTTGGTGGCAAACACCGGAGAAGATGCCTTCCTCTCGGTCTTCCGCATCCGGGAACCTGAGGGGATTAACTTTGTCAGCATGGACAGGATGGCGTCGGTTAGTCCTTATCTTTTAGAGGGAACTCGTAACATTGTCCAAATCCTCAAAATCCAATTGGAATTCTAGCGGTTCCCTCATACCTTGTTATATTTGGATTAACAATCAAAGCATGGCACAGGTTTCTGTTTTTCGAATATCCCTTTCGTTAAAAAGATATGTACGATTAAAGTGTTCAGATATTAAACTATCCTCGGGATCGTCGAAACGTGCACAAAGTTGGTGCAATGAGTAAGGAATATCACTTTGCATTTTCGCTCATTTTTCGGCCATATGAAGTCCATTTAACTTGACATTTTCACAAAATACTTAGTGGACATATCAGATAGCAAAAATATACTTTGTACCAACCCTTCATCACTTTTTGCACATGTCTACAAAGTTACTAGATCCATTTAAAGAGATTCACTAACTTTCTTAACATGTGCAACAACTGACAAAGGGTTGATATATACAATGTGTATTTCTGTAATCTGATATGTCCACTGAGTGAGGTGTGACATCGTCTTGCTTTAATAATTATGTATCTTACATTCATTTTGTTATTATTTTCATTCTTCGTACTTTTAATAGCAATATGATTAGTTTTAGTGTTTTGTTATTCTTGTGATTATTATCACGATTGTTATCATTAGTATGATCAGTGTTATAATAATGATAAAGTTTATTATTATCATTATTATTTGTGTTGTTACTATGAATGTGTTTGTTACACCGATGTCGTCATCTCATTTCAGGGTTCGTTTGCAACCTGTTCGTATTCTGAGACTTCGCGCGTGCGCAGCTGTGACATCGGTAATCCAATCCCTGCCTCGGAATCAGTAAGCAATTTATTTGTCTTTGGACTCAATAAGAATTCACATTATTCATTCTGTAAGTGAAAATAAATACGTTTAGATCATAGGAGTATATTCATGTTTGTATACATTAAGATACCACGATAAGATTTTGTATCGTATCATATTATAATAATTGAATAAGAAAATGGAAACAGCATTTAGAAACCCAGATACATGAGTTCATTTTAACCAGAACTCTGGCTGTTTGTAAGCAGAATATATATTTACTCGGCATTTTGTTATTTTTTATTTTTTTTTTTACTAATAAGCGAGATTATTTTGCTAGCTGGTAATCACATTTCTCATAAAATACGCGCTGATTTAAAATATACACATGATATATGTATTACGATACTAATGTGTCATCATTTGTCATTGTGTAGGTTACTCTTGGTATACACTACCAGTCCGAGCAGTACAGCATATTTGAGAATGACCTCGTGATTGACATGACTGCCATCAGGTTAGAGGCTATTTGATTTTATTCACTCATTATGGAAACCAGGGCCGGTATTCAATTGCATACTTAAGTCAAACTTTAGCTTAAGTAAGTAATCGAGATTTGATTAATTCATCAACTGAAAATCTTACAAAATTGTTGATTTCATAATGTCTTCAAATATTACATTTAGATTTTGTTTTACTGAATTAAAAGGCAAAAAGCGAGTTGTCAGCCTAAAAAATGCTAAGTGAGTAAATGTCTTACTTTATCTAAGTATTGAATTGAATACCAGCCCTGGCGTGTTTCACTAACTCTAAAATCGATTTTAGCATCGATTTTATATAAAAATATTCCCCTTGAATCGATGCTAAAACGATCTTGGTGATGAGTGTACATTGTATTAACTCTATATTGCAAAATCTCGTAGGAATGATGTCAATAATGGTAAATGTTTTGTTATTTTCAGAATTAACTCACAGTGGGTTTGTTAAATCCAACGGCCTTTTGGTAGTAAAATATATATATAAAATGTATCCCACAAATATGATAAGAATAATGCCACAGTGCTGAATATAATCGCCACTAGTTTTGGGGACAGCATTACCATGCATCCTTTATAGTATAATTATACAGTAGGACCGCTACCCGTGCTATAATGAGGCTGTGCGCAATTTCTATTCAGAACTAGGTCGCAGGTCAGTGCATGATTGGGCCCAGTAATGAACGCACCGCGTTGTGATCGCTTAGTTCTCCTTCTCCCTGTTTGCTCAGGATTAATTTTCCGACCATGAATTCGCCATAAATGTTAAGCTTAAACTATAAGAATTGTAATATGGTATTCAACTAGTAGAAATTGGTGCTTTAAATTGTGTAAAAATACGAATAAAAACTTGTAAAAACAATAAGTTTAAAGAGTCATTTCTTTCGTTAAAAAACACTTTTCATTCTCCGTGTATCCAAAATATTAATTACTTACCACCTTTCGTAGATATTGTTCTAGCAGAATATCATACTTTCTGTAAATGTTGTTTTTTCATCCGGTCAGGAACTAGCAAAATAATTGACATGGTTGATTTGCGATCATTTCGAAATCGAAATCAACCGGGGAATACCACGCTATCTCTTGCTCTGCGCCCATACTTCAATATACTGCAATATACTGCAATGACAATGCATTGACTTGCGAATTCACACGGTGCAATGATCCATAGAACAAAGGCTTACACTACCCTAGTTGCTAAGCTACAACACAACTATTGTACCTGGTCACTTTCTATAGCTTGCGCACGCACCTGATTTTCCTTTTGGTGCGTGACCCCCGGAATAAATGGCTTTATATTGCCCCATAATATACGTATTATTCTGTATGTTGTTATATAAAGTCAAAATACAAATAATGTCTGTAACTGTATTAACAAAGGCTATGCTCAGCAGTTTGTAGTACTATACCTAGAACTTCAGCAATTAAGTATAATATATTATGAATTGCTCGCTCACATGCGTTATAAGCGTTTGTAATGCATTTTTACTTTTACAATCCCAGTGAACAACATACATAACTAGAAGGCCGACAAAGTCAGCATACCCACGCCTCCCATTAAGCTGCGTTCCCACTAGAGCGAATTTTCGCGCGAATTTCCGCGCGAATATTCGCACGAATATTCGCACGGATCAAATTAGTGTTATTTGTATTAGAGTGTTCCCACTATGTAGCGGTAATTCGCTTTGCATGGCGAATATTCGCTAGCGAATTTATAAAATCGCTCTGAGGAGCGATTTTTTCCAAAATTCGCTGCGAATTTTTTTTTTTGACCAATCAGGAACAAGGGTGTGTCCGTGTGGGCGTGGCTAAAACGCTGGAGGAGATATTTCAAGTGTGTGTCTTCCTCGCTTAAAAATTGCGTCGATGAATGTGGTGATAGAAACAAATCATCGGGAAAGACGTCTTTATTTACTGTTCCTCCAGAGATTACAATAACCATGTGAAACAGAACTTAACGTTGGATGATTTTGAGGAAACACATTGTCAAAACGGTAAGTGAGTTTTACTTTTTCAAGAGAAGAATCATGTTTTCGTCGTTCATGTCAAGCGTGCTAACTCGATCATAACAGTGTCTATTTTGTGTTGCACAGTTCATCAGGATAATCTAGCCCAGCGCTCCGGCGAGGCTTTGTGGAAGTGCCCGTAGCGCCCTAGTAAAGGTTTGAAGACCCATCAGAGCTGAGAGGGTTCACAACTTCACAATGCCAGACTGAACTAGGCCTAGGCCCTAGGGCTAGGGCCCTAGGCCTAGGGGAACAAATCCGTGAGAATGTGGTGTATAGGATTGTATGCGACAACAAGGTTATACTAGTCTATTATAATATAGGCTAGTTATACAGTCTTAGCCTTTATTATTTTGTTCGAATTTTAGGACTACCGAGTACGGCGTAGTGAATCTACACGATAGTCGATACGGACTATGAATATGAATGATGCTAGGCTAGGGGCAGGGCTATGCTAGCCTAGCCCTAAGCCAAGGCCCTAACTAAGGTTAACGCTTAGGCAAAAACAGCGTAATGAACAGACTAGTTACTACTTTTTTTTTTACTTTAGTCTAGACTTTTTAGTCCCAAGTAAAAGCACTAGGTAACAACTAGAAAAAGAATGTAGACTGCGTGGACTAGTACCACACGGTCAACTCTGTCTAGGCCAGGGCTAGGCTTATTAGTGTGCTCGATCTTGAACTCATATAATTCATCTTGACTAAAACTATAAGTTCTAGATACTAATCTATTAGTATTAGTTTACTTGACTAGGTTAAAAGTAAATATAACTAAACGGTTAAACCAGGCTAAAAATTTAAGTAATTAACTAGTCTAGAGGCTACAGCTAGAAAGTAGAAGTAAGTAATTGGTACAAATTAAAATAGTAGAACCAAATTATGAGTTTGGATGGGATTTAGATTTGTTCTGACATTTTTAGTTTTAAAATTCAAGTTTTATGTAAATTAATATCGAATTATAATTATAAAACTAAAACTAAAGGCAGCCAAGGGATCATCAGGACTGGGCTGTGTCAATTATGCGACAGTACACTAGCCTACTCACTAGAGACATGTCACATGATCATGGATAAAAATAGTCTATGAAATAACTGTAAAGTGTAATCAGCGGTGTGCGCCTGGTTACGTTGTGAAAACCTAACTTAAGCGTAATTAGGCTAGCCTTAGCATAAGGGCTGAGGCCTGAGGCTCGGGCTAAAAATAAAGCCATTATTATATAACTTAGTCTTAGATCTGCATACCTACATTGATTATGATATTGCAATAGGCTACCATTGACATTGGACAAGCCACGACAATAGTTACAGTAATAAAGGAATAAACTAGGACGGAGGTCTAACAAAAATTAGTCTATAGTATACTGTGGGCCTAACCCCTAATTAGAATACTAATACTAATAGTAGTACAATCACTAGATAAATTTAGGCCTATATCAAAATCTTATTCTTCTCGGTGTAGACTATGTCGAGTCTTAAGAGACAAAGCCTAGATAGGACGACCACATTTTACATTCTGCATCTAAGTTAAGCCTATTGTCTATCTAGCACTCGACTCGGTATCGTATAATTATGCATAATTATGCAGCGCATGATTACAGTGCATGTTCTAAATATAGATTCAGATGTTACGTTTTAAATGTGTGATCAGCTGATTGATCAGCTGTTTCGGATGCAGTACGCGCACAATACAGTATGCAGTCATTCACCAGTGGTTTCACCGATTGTATTATGCATGCCTAAGCCCTTACAATAACATGGCTAATTACAGTATGTTGCCTTTTATGCTGACACTGTCTCTACAAGTACAAATATGTTTTGATATGTTGATGTATTGGTAGTCGTTCTTTTCATAACATTATACTAGGCCTATACAACAATTGTTCACATGATACTTAAAGTTACTAATTTGAATTAATGTCAACCATGGCGGCACTTTGTGTTCAGTGCAGTGCTTTCCTTTTCATTGAGGCTCTTTTCCATAGATCTACCACACCCGGCCATGCCATGTATTTTTTTTTTTTATTGAAACCCAAGGGCATTTAATATTTATACGTAGGTGGGAGCATTCCTTTATTTATGAGGGTTTGGGGAGGGGGTATTATGTTACAATATATACCTTATTATAGTTGGTCAGCAAGCATATACTGTAGAAAGTAAAGATGCAGATACATTTATAATCTGAAAAAGTGGCGTAGCGTGGTCTGACTTGGGGTGGGGCACACATTATTAACATTACATGATAATTGTGCTTTCTTCACAGATTAACCCTTTTTTCTTGCTTGTGTGTGTGTGTCGGGGGGGGGGGGGGGTAGGGCCCGGGCCGGGGCTCCCTGAATTACGACATTGATAGGAATTGGTGATTTGCTTGTGACCACCATGACCAATAACCATGAATATCCAATATATGATTTGGTTGCCTGATTGGAGCAAAATAAACATGAGATCAATAAAATGTTTATGCTACCTTAACTGCTACTTGTCAGTGTTGCAACACTAAATAATAAAAGTCTTACTTATCATACATGTTCCCATACATTACACACTATCTATTCTACAGATCAAATATTCTTTTAAATGGTTATTTGACTTGTGATGTCGTGATTATGAAAAGGGCATTATTTTATAAAGTTTGATATCTAGATTAATTTGTCAAACGAGTGCATGTAATACAACATGACAAATTGAACTTGCTATTTGTTTAATTAAATCTCATTTCAGGACGTCAGGATTGAAGCCAAGCAAGCAGAAGTCTCAGATACAGACGGGGTTCATCACAGTCCAGCGAAGCAGGGGTATTGTTATGTAAGTTTTTTTTCTATTTCATTAACCTTTTTACAGGGAACATAGAACAATAAATTGGCATATTTACAAAGCAAAAATATTTAAAACACAAAAGAGAGAAATATTTATTTCATCACATTGAAAAAGACTATTTCATACA
>JBAMJV010013701.1:17500-24871 GCA_037951105.1 Echinarachnius parma | reverse complement strand
CAGACATAAAATCTGAAAAGAGCTGATTGACACCGTTATCTGCAAAGCTACTTGTATTGTATTTAACATATTTGTATTTAATTAAAGTCACTGTTCTCTGCATTATAATGAACATTTATTACTTTGTATTCCAAAATTCTATTTGGTACTTTAACCCATCTACAAGAACAATTATACTACAGTTTGTGTAAATAACTCGTCTAAAAGGGTACTCGTAATCCTCAAGTGTAATCACAAAAAAAACGGAAAATTAGTAGGACTAGCCGTATGGAAAGTTGTGCGAACCAATCCGTTTGCGATTATCAGGCTCAAGTATTTCAATGACCACCTAGTTCCCCTATGATTTCTTATGTCAATGAGGTCTGACTATTCAATGTTTTGTATCCGTACTTACAGCAAATGGGTATCTGATTACTCGACATTATGTGGGTGACAATGCGTGTACAAGCATGGTTGGGAAGTTGCTCAAGATCAACCAACTAACACACTTTAGATTTTTACAGCAGTTCCATGCCAGAAAAGCCTAGACATTATTCGGACAAGACATTAACTAAACAGTTATAAAAAGCATGCAGGGTAAGCTTTTTGGGGCATGTACGGTTTGTTCGTTTATTTTGTCATGTAATCTTATCAGTGATTGACATAATGCCAGTGGCTTATGGAAAGAAGTTTAAAAAGCCTTCAACGAAACACCATGACAGGAAGTACTGGGATATTAACAGTGCAAGCGACAATAACCCTGAATAAGCGACCAGGTTCTCCAGCTTAAACAGAAATGTTTTGGTCATGGGGGGGGGGGGGGGGGGGGGGGTGGAGGGGTTTTAACCCTGCTCCCACCTGGGTACGCCTATGCATACCATATATCAAGATACGGTTTTCTTAATAGAGAGATTCGAAGGAAAACAAAAGGCTGCAAGGACAAGTGGATACAAGATATATGCAAGAAAGTGGAAACCTCACACCAGTATGCCAGGACACCACATTCAAGGAAGTCTACACTTCAATCAAACAAATCGCCAAGAAATCTAATATCAGAATGCAGGCAGTGAAAAGTAAGGATGGAGAAATTCTTACAGACGTTAAAGAGGGATGGAAATCAAGCTTTGACGAACTGTACAGTAATCCGAACCCAACTAATGCAGAAGCTAAGAGCGTATCACATTTAAACAGCCTCTTTCCATTACGAGACATTTTGCGAGAGGAAGTTGAAAGAGCTGATCGAAAACTTACCAAAGGGAAAGCACCTGGATTCGACTGTTACAGGAGAGATACTTAAAACTGCTGGGTCAACAGGCATTGACATACTCCACACTGAGTAGGGAAAGGCCGTAATAACCCCCATTTACAAGAAAAACAAACTCAATTGCGGAAACTAGCAAAGTAAAGGATTGCTCAGACACGCAGGCAAAGTGTTCAGCATTATTCTCCAGCAAAGGATCATGAAAAAGAACGAAAAGTGCTGTCCAAAGCACAGGCTAGATTCCGTCCAGGACGATCCACAATGGACCAGTTGTTCACACTAAGATAAGTAATGGAAAAGCGCCCTGAAAAGAACCAGAGTCTTCTCTACTGGCTCATCGATTTTGAATAGGCATTCGACTCCATCTGGCAGGAAGGTATGTGGAAAGCAATGGAATTCTTCGGCCATGCATTAAAATATATAAACCTACTCCGAGCACTCTACCAACACTCTAACAGCGCAGTCAGAGTAAATGGCGAATTGGTTTAGAACCACAGTGGGCGTACGTCAAGGTGGTGTGTCCTGTCCCCGCAACTATTTAACATCCTACTCGAAGTTGTGATACAGTATGCCACAAACGACACCATTATTGGCGTACAGGGACTCCTTCATAATTAAACAACCTACGATTTGCTGACGACATTATTCTAGTACATGTACAAGACAACGAAATAGACCTACAAACACCCGTTGACCAAGTGCATGAGAACAGTTCAAACTTTGGACTGACAATTAACAATTCCAAAACAAAACCACAAGCCATAAGCAAACAGCCTCAAGGACTGAGCATAAACATTGATGGAAAACAACTCAAATAAGTGGAAAAGTTTACATACCTGGGAGGGTTAAACAATAAGCCAATCAGGATCATGGGCAGAAAAGGTACAACACCGCATTTTGGACGGCACTAGGGACATTCCAAGCTCTCAACAAAATATGGGCCTCTAAAGATATACGCTGCTCTTCACAGGTAAAACTCTACATGGGACAGACATTAAACATATCCATAGAACATAGACATTGAAGGGGATTGCTGAAAATATTATCCACCACATAGAGACCATTACCGCAAAAATCACTTCGTTATTTTGAACATATCAACAGAATGAACTCTAAAATATACCCCCACATTCTACTCAATGGACTGACAAACGCCGAAGGGGAAGACCAGCAATGAGATGGATTGACTATATCAATGCAGACTGCAATATCAGACACATTGACTCCATGACCAAGGCCAAAATACTGACAGAGGAAAGAAAGGTGTGGCAAGCCGTTGTGAATCAGAAGACATCACAAATCCCAGCGATGGTGTGGACGGCTTAACTTAAGTAAGTGCAGTCAGTAGCCTATTGGTGATTTTCTTGTCTTTATGATGGTTAAGGTTTTCTACAAAGAAACTGTTATTAACATTGAAGGTATGTGAGTTGTTATATAGTGTATTCTAAGACGTGATACTATAATATTATTGTGCACAGTCGCTCATCATGGGCGAAGGTGCAGTTTTAATCATATAAGTAACCAGTGGCGTAATGAGCACAAACATTTGTTTTCTTTAGTGGGGGGAGGGGGGGGGGGGGGAGGGGAACCAAAATATCTGGGACTTTATGCGAATGAGCGAAGCGACTGAGCGGGGAAGCGTGTGGGATGGTGTGTCCTCCCTCCCACGATATGCATGGTAGAGAGCTTTTTTTAATTTACTTGAAACTGTATAATCTGTTGCATACCTATAGGAAGGAAATTCTGATTCGACGACTTGTACTATAACCATAATGTGGGTATAAAAGTGCGTCGTTAATCTATCGACTTGAAAAACGGCTATGTGTCATGAAGAAAAACAAATAAACAGCCCCAACAGAATATTTGCAAAGGTGACATGTACAAGTCAAACTACTATTAAATGCCACATCATTATGATAAAACAACATTACAAAAGTATTCCTGACGTTGACAAGACCGAATCCCGATTGGGTGAAGTGACCGAATGGGGGAAGGGATTGATGGTTGTTCGGTGGGACTGACTGACTCAATATGACTGGCTTCACACCCGCGTCACACAAAACGCATCGGAAGGGTATCATTTTCAGGTAAACGGCGTCGTCGACGTTTTCGTTTAAATAGGGTGATGTTGAATACTCATTATAAACTAAAAACCTAAAAAGGGTATATATTCAGTTGCATATGTTTTCAGCAATTCGGCGTCGACGTTATCGTTTTAACCCATTGAGGACTGGTCCCGAAAATATCCGGGCTTGAGTCTATGGAGAATGCGTGTTATACCAAAATCAATTCGTCCTCAACGGGAAAAGGGTTGGTTTTTAGCACTAGTAGGCGACGTGATTCACAAGATTCAAGAGATTCACAAGATTCAAGAGATTCACGGATGGATGTAAAAAAACCTCTGAACCGTATTCACAACCTTTCTCTCTTCCGCTAGTGGAAAAAGGGTATACTTCGTCATCAACGAATCTTACTTGATCCGAAACTGTGTCTTCAGGATTTGATGTTTGGCTTCTCGATGATTCATTTGCTGGAGACGGTCCATTAAACAGAGGCTTGCCTGTTTTTTGTGTTTTTTTATCGTTTTCTCTATGTGGGTGATTTGTGTTCATATGGTTACCCACCCTCTGATTCATATCATGTAGATGGTTACACCGCATCGGATGCGCACATCGAGTGAAATTAGAAAAGCGTGAGGGTTGACACAGAGAGCACCGCAATTATGATTCGGGTAGTTAGTCCAACATTGTTCGTGGCTGAAAAAACAACAACAACAAGGAATGTTCAAATTAAACATTATTCGATAACGGTTTAACTAGTTTAACATCTGCAATAATTGTTCGTGCTTACGGGGGAAATTGATAATACTATTGAAAGAAGAAAAAGGGATGAACGTTATTTGTATAACTCTGCGTACATTTGCTTATACCAGGATTAAAATAAATAAAGACATATCATTTACAACAGGCTTAAATCGGTAGTTCAGTTTTGGTATGAAGGGCGCTGCACACCATAATATTTTTGTGAGGTAATAACAAACTGAGTGTCGGATTTGAAAGAACATACATATACAATGGCAGAATAATCTTCATTTGGTCACAATCGGTTCAGAAATGGCTGAAATATCAATAAATATATTTAATTGTAATCAATAATTATGGGCCTCATATTTATTCGATTATTTTTGTTTTAAATAAAACAAAAGCTTCACCTTTTCAACAGTTTTCAAAAACGGTTTTCAATAGTTGTTGATGATCTCTCTATTAATCATTATTTCAACAAAACATAACATGCATAATCCTGTATGTTTAAGGGACTTAAAGGGATAGTTGAGTTCTGGTAAAGAGAGTACAGTTTTGGTCAAACTGAATTTTAGTAGCTAAAACCTGCACCAATAGATTACAAACTAATAGTTATAAATCTACCATGCTTGAAAGGAATTCAAAATCACAAACGACTGAGTAAAAAGCCTTTTATCATTCAAACAGAGGCGTTCAAACTCTAGATGGTGCTCTCTAAAAACACACTGGTTTAAAACATTTTAAATACAATATTGTGCATGTGAAGGTTCGTAAATATAGTGATTAGATAGAGAGATAATCAACAACTATTAAAAAACTTATTTTGATTTTTATTTAAAAGAGGAAGCACTTTAAAGAAAATTGTAACGGTTGGTTCAAAATTAGCTAATATTTGTGGGGCCCCACATGTATTACAAATGGTTACGTGTATGGATATTTCATCCGTTTCTGAACCGATTTTAATCACATAAAGTTTATTCTGTCACTACATTATTATGCTCTTTCAAAAAATATCTCACACAAAAATGTATTATGTGTAGCGCCCTCTCTACCAAAACTCAACTATCCCTTTAATAACATTGTCCAAGTCCTCACAATTCAATTTGAATTGCAGTAGTTCTCTTATACCATGCTGTATTTGTATTAACAAAAAAAAAACATGGGACCGGTTTGGTCTTTCACATTTCCCTTTCGTTAACAGGATATTTGACGATTGAAGTATATAGATGTTCAATAATCCAACGAATCGCAATGACCGTGTACAGCGTGAGTGTAATGAGTAAGTAAACATCCGTGTGCTTTTTTGCTCATTACTGGCCCATATAAAGTCCATTTGACCTAAAATATTCACACAATACCCTGTGGATCTATCACATACAAACAATATACGTTGTACCAACCAATTAATACTTTTTTTGCACATGGCAGCAAAGTTACTAGATCCCTTTAAAACTAATGCGTTTTAGAGAGCGCCCTCTTGTGTTGTAATGTCTCTTTTTGAATGATAACAGGCTTTTTACTCAGTCGTTTGTAATTTTGAAAACCTTTCGAGCATGGTGGAGTTGTAAACATTATAGTTTATAATGTAATTGCGCATGTTTTGTTTACTAAGTTCAGCCTTACCAAAACTGTACTATCCCTATAACTATTGCAAGTGTTGCCCCTTCTCACCCGTCTCCCAAGTATCAAAGTAAAGTACCCCGTTGTAGTCCTCACATAACCATTGCACACAGGCTTGCATAACAATGGCTTTATCACCAAAGTAATTGACACAGCTATACAGGTTGGCCGCAAAACGGAATGGGGTACTTCCCAAAATAAAGTAACAAAATGATTCCGTCCATAAAAACGATGCCAAGAACAGTATTATTATTTGTTTTTGTTGTTTTAGGGCGCTCTAAGTGACTGCATGTCAGCTTTTCATTTGTGTTAATTTCTATCAAATCAAGGCACGGCTTATCGCATTTACTGCCCGTCATATCATCAACCAAGGAGCAATACGCCCGCTATTCCGATGAACATAACAACTGTGTTACTATACTCTGGGAAGTATCCCGTTCCTTTTTTAGGGATACCCTATATAGATAATATTAAAACCGTTTCAAAATGTATTCTTACCAGATTCTACCGAGTTAGTATGTGTTTTATGTGAATTGTCGAATTCATCGTTGGATCTATTCCGAGGTTCAATTGACGAGAATGGCATCCCTTGGATTGAAGACGGAAGGGTTGTCAACTCAGAGGCATCTGCGTCTGTTACAAATGTTGTTCTGGCAGTCGATACGCGTTCCTCTGAAATGACACAATATTACCTATTACAAATGAGGAAAAAAGTAAAACAACTATTAATAACATGCATTACAGTGGATTGCATGGGTTTTGGAGGTAACATGATGATATAAGTAAAACATGTTTCTTAGGTTGCCAACATGAAGAAGAATGATAAATACGACGTATAAATCATTATGCCAATAACCGGGACAGCTGCCCGGGTCATTGTCCGCACCTTTTAAGTTCCCTACACATGCGTCAATCTGCTTACCTGCCGTAAAGCCAATCAAGAACCCGGATGCAGTACCTTCTCCGTCACTCGTGAAGATCACCGTGAGAGAAGAGCTGTACGATGTCGTCTCTTCTACGTCATATGAACCACTCAGATGCTTCCATCCAGGCGAGCTTACATTGAAGCTTTTGGCGTCATCCCCAATACGGAGAACATCTGCATTTGATTCCATGTCGAATTGGAAGAACTGGATGCCGATGACGAAAGTTTCAGGGGCCCGAAGCAGCCACAAGTTGTAGGCATTGTTTGGATAGCCGTCACCAACGCGGGGGGATGATAGAAACACCTGGCGTCCGAGAGTTAGGACCTCTTCTGTGTAAGAAAACGTATTAAAGGTTGTCATTATGAACTAGGCTAGTTTGTGTGCAGAACATTGATTCGTGGTATATAATGTACCGTGAGCAAGGTGTTCACAAGATGGAACCGTACTACATTTAAATAATTAAATCCTAGGTCTGTACATTTCTCTTTCTTATCACAATAAATATTCAAATAATTGAAGTATAGAGCAAAACAGACGTTTTTTTTTTGTTTTACAAATAAACGATTTGCTGTTTATTTGTATCATATGATCTTATACAGGCCCAGAAATAACGGGACAGGGCACTTCCTAAAATAAAGCAACAAAATGAACATGTCCATCAGATAGGGTGTCCTTTCCAATGAACAATGATACCAAGAAAAGTAATTTTGGACGTGTATTTTTTGTTTTAGGGCGCTTTGAGTGAGACCATGTCAGGTTCCTATTTTTGTAAATTTTTACCAAG
>JBAMJV010013701.1:0-12500 GCA_037951105.1 Echinarachnius parma | reverse complement strand
TTTTTCATAGCACTATGGTGACAATAAGGTATGATGGACATCGTACTCAAAACTGTTACTATGTTATCCCGTCCGTCCATGTAAAATGTTGAACGATATACTTACGAGTCGTGTTTAAAGAAGCATGCACATTATGAGGCCTGAAAACACGCATCCGTATGGAGAACCCTGTACTCTGAGAGCCACCATCACTGCTGAAAATTATCTTGAATGACGACGCCTTTGGAATAAGCTCAGCTCCCAAGCTTCCTTGTTCGTGAACACCACTGAACCTTTTCCACTTGTTGCAGAAGTCACCCCCGATGGAAAACTTGTCAACACCGTCCCCGAAGAAGAGAAAGTCTCTGTTCTGTTGTGTGTTGAAGCGCTCTACATTGACTGATACAGACAGTCCATCAGGAACTTGGATATCCCAGAATCGGAATTCATTGTTTGGATAGTTGTTTGGGTGGTTCGGCGTTTGAATACTCAAAATAGTGTCCTCCTCCAACAATATTGCATCTGTAATGAAAGGAAGTGGGGATATATACCTATAATATAACATCCAACGAATTACGTCAATGGGCGTTCATCACTTGTGTCATATGTCCCAAGTAACTAGATGCATCAATACTAGCATTCAATATACAATATAACAAGGTCTGTCAGAATACACGTTAACATTATCTTTAAGGTACAAACTCAATGGATCCTATTTCAACAGAATCCTGTATTGTTAAAGGGGTAATACAGTTTTGGTAAGGGTGAACTTTAGTAATCAAAACCTGCACAATCACATTACAAACTAATAGATTATAACTCCACCATGCTCGAAAGGTATACAAACTTACAAACGACTAAGTAAAAAGTCTGTTATCAATCAAAAAGAGACATTAAAAATTGAGAGGGCGCTCTCTAAACAAGCATTGGTTTCAACCATTTTTAATACAGAATTATGCATATGATGTTTTGTTGAA
Organism: Echinarachnius parma; assembly: GCA_037951105.1. NCBI lineage: Eukaryota > Metazoa > Echinodermata > Echinoidea > Clypeasteroida > Echinarachniidae > Echinarachnius > Echinarachnius parma. The sequence goes on along the minus strand of JBAMJV010013701.1, from coordinate 11,544 downwards.
ATAATGATTAAATACAGAGATCATCAAAACCTATTTCAAAACCGCTTTTGAATTTTTTTGAAAAAGTGTAAGCAATTGTTTTTTTGTTTTTTTTAAATCATCGAATAAATCTGGGCCCCAAATTTATTACGATCGGATATATTCATGATATTTCAGACATTTTTGAACCGATTTTGACCAAATATAGTTTATTCTGCCATTAAAACTGCATGTTCTTTCAAATTCGACAATCAGTTTGTCATTACCTCACAACAAAATTGTGTTGTGCAGCGCCCTCTCGACTGAAACAGAACTACCCCTTTAAAAGGATCTAGTAACTTTGTTGACATGTGCAAAAAGTGATGAATGGTTGATGCAATGTATGCTGTTGTTATCTCATATGTCCACAGGGTATTGCGTGAAAATTTCAAGTCAAATGGACATTGCATGGCCAAGTAATGAGCGAAAATGCAAAGTGATAGTCACTAACTCACTGCACTCACTTTGTACACAGTAAGAAAAACTCCACCGGAGTTGTTCTTATCTGAATACTTCGATCGTACATATCTTTGTAACGAAAGGGAAATTTGAAAAAAAACGAAACCTGTCCCATGATTTTATTGCTAGTACGAATACAACAAGGTATGAGGGAAGCGCTAGAATTAAAATTTTATTTTGAGGGTTTGGACAATGTTACTAAGTCCCTTTAATAAGTGTTCGTAAACTGTAATGAGACTTGGGGAAGTCATGTCAGTTCTTTCACAAAACATACACACATAAATTGAAACGATAAAGATAATAAAGTTTCCCCCAAAACAACATTTCTTACACGAATAAATTAGTTTAGTAGACAAAATGGTTGACTCTCGCATGCTCTGCTTAGATGCAAACAATATCCGTGTGAGTATTACATACCTACAGAAGGAGTTGAGGTGATATCGACTTCAAGTCTGTATCCCTGCCCCCAAAACCATCTAACACCTGACGCCTGTATCCACGCAGCATTAGACATGGACACTACATTACTTGGTTGATAGCTACTGTAGAACCGAACCAAGCGCGTGTTTTCTCCAGCAGATAGACCATCTCCAAATTCCCATGCCATAAGTTAAAACTTCTAAAGTGGAATCCTATTCTTCTGCCCACAGACGCGCTAAAGGTCCACCATGGTGTGTTATCTCCAGCCAGATAAGCGTTAACCACGTCACTTTTTGTCATGGTAAGTGTATCATGATCTCCAAGGAAATAATGGTCTGGAAAATAAGAGGTAGATTACAATTAATTTTCAATAATAAAGAGATCTCTAAGATCTTGGTGGCGTCTTTCAAACAAAGGTGTTCGAAGGAGATGCTAATTCTGTGATTGAGCGACGTGTTGAATATCAGCGAAGTCCACTCTGATGTCGTTGGGTCAATCATCGTTGAATTCATGGACTCATCCATTTCGGTAGAGACAACGAGACTTGATTTCTCAGGAACAGAGTAATGATCTACAAAACAAAACGGTGTGGTACAATAAAACGTGTAAAGTTAAAACAATGGCGACGTGCTCAACAAACGAACGTTATGGGTTGGCGTGGGAATCGATCACGTGTGCTTTCTGGATGCAACAGTTAGACATTTCATTTGGCTTTGTAAGTCAATACATAACGATATTTTATATTAACTAGTTCATAGTTTTTGTTTCCAAACTTATTATCACATTTTGCTGGTAATGACGTATTTCAAATAACGTGGGTGATTTTTTAACCTCAGAAATAGACTCAATATTCCTGCCTCCCATGCAAGAATAATTACCAGATAGCTTTTCGCGCACAATATAGTGACGTAGCTATTGACAGCTGCAGACAATACTGTGTAACATTGTGATATTCCCTTCCTTCTTGATTTTAGCAACTAGAAACTACGTACCGCGTAAAGAAATTCCAGTTGTTAGAATAAAAATACGCATCTCTTACGGGTTTAGAATATAAATTATTACAACATAATCATTGATTTGATTATTTTCATAGCACTATGAATGGTGATACTAAGTAATGATAGACATCGTACTCAACGCTGTCACTATGTTTTCCCGTCTGTCCATGAAAATTGTTGAACAATTTTACTTACAAGTCGTGTTCAAAGAAGCATGCACATTCTGGGGCCTGAAAGCACGTATCAATATGGAGAACCCTGTACTCTGAGTGCCACCATTACTGCTGAAAATTATCTTGAATGACGACGCCTTTGGAGTAAGCTCAGCTTCCAAGCTTCCTGGTTCGTGAACACCACTGAACCTTTTCCACTTGTTGCAGAAGTCACCCCCGATGGAAAACTTGTCAACTCCGTCCCCAAAGAAGAGAAAGTCCCCGTTATGTTGTGTGTTGAAGCGCTCTACATTGAATGATACTGACAGTCCATCGGGAACTTGGATATCCCAGAATAGGAATGCATTGTTTGGATAGTTGTTTGGGTGGTTCGGCGTTTTAATACTCAAAATAGTGTCCTCCTCCAACAATGTTGCTTCTATAATGAAATAAAGTGGGGATATATACATATAATATACCATCCAACGAATTACGTCAATGGGCGTTCATCACTTGTGTCATATATCCCAAGAAACTAGATGCATCAATACTAGCATTCAATATACACTATAACAAGGTCCGTCAGAATACACGTACAAGGTACAAACTCAATGTATCCTATTTCAACAGAATCCTGTATTGTTAAAGGGGTAATACAGTTTTGGTAAGGCTGAACTTTAGTAATCAAAACCTGCACAATAACATTACAAAATAATAGTTATATATAACTCCACCATGCTCAAAAGGTATACAAACTTACAAACGACTAAGTAAAAAGTCTGTTATCAATCAAAAAGAGCCATTACAAATTGAGAGGGCGCTCTCTAAACAAGCATTGGTTTCAACCATTTTTAATACAGAAGTATGCATTATGATGTTTTGTTGAAATAATGATTAAATACAGAGATCATCAACACCTATTTAAAAACCGCTATTTAATTTTTTTGAAAAAGTGTAAGCAATTGTTTTTTTGTTTTTTTTAAATCATCGAATAAATCTGGGCCCCTAATTTATTACGATCGGATATATTTATTGATATTTCAGAAATATTTGAACCGATTTTGACGAAATAGGCTGGAATTCTCATGGAGACCTTTTTTTAGCACGGTGCTAAATCGCGTCGTTTCGCGTCGTTTTACGTCAGAAGTAGGTTAAATTTAACCCACTATTTCATGGAAAGCCGGGTAGTTCCTGCTTTGCCACCATAGTCTCCGTTGGCACTTGTCTTATTGTTTTCTTCATTCAATTAGCGTTTTCTATACACTCGATTTTGACAGCGGAAGTTTGGAGGTTTCCCCGCAAGATGAGTCCATGTTATTTAAATGAAAAGTCAAATTAATCTGTTAAAATCGTCTTTATATTATAGTTACTCTATGGTGAAAATCAACGATTATTGTCAAGTTTCTAGATACTTGTGGCCAGTTTAGCGTAAAAAAAAGCGTCAGACGCAATGGTCTATTCCATCTATTCATAGGTTTTGTGTTGCGTTTATGAAGGATGAGTGCGCATATCTAGCAACAAGCGCGCATTTAGAAATAAGTGCGCATTGTTTGCAGTGTGGCGCTCCATACAAATTTAACCCGGGCTAAATTTAACCTTTTGATGAGAATTCCACCCATAAAGTTTATTCTGCCATTAAAACTGCATGTTCTTTCAAATTCGACAATCAGTTTGTCATTACCTCACAACAAAATTGTGTTGTGCAGCGCCCTCTCGACTGAAACAGAACTACCCCTTTAATAAGTGTTCGTAAACAATAATGAGACTTGGGGAAGTCATGTCAGTTCTTTAACAAAACATACACACATACATTGAAAACGATAAAGATAATAAAGTTTCCCCAAAAACAATATTTCTTACACGAATAAATTAGTTTAGGAGACAAAATGGTTGACTCTCGCATGCTCTGCTTAGATGCAAACAATATCCGTGTAAGTATTACATACATGCAGAAGGAGTTGAGGTGATATCGACTTCAAGTCTGTATCCCTGCCCCAAAAACCATCGAACACCGTCCTGACGCCTGTATCCACGCAGCATTAGACATGGACACTACATTACTTGGTTGATAGCTACTGTAGAACCGAACCAAGCGCGTGTTTTCTCCAGCAGATAGACCATCTCCAATATCCAAATTCCCATGCCATAAGTTAAAACTTCTGAAGTGGAATCCTATTCTTCTGCCCACAGACGTGCTAACGGTCCACCATGGTGTGTAATCTCCAGCCTGATAAGCGTTAACCACGTCACTTTTTGTCATGGTAAGTGTATAATCATCTCCAAGGAAAAAATGTTCTGGAAAAGAAAAGGTAGATTACAATAAATTTTTCAATAATAAAGAAATCTTCTACAATAAGCGATAAATTAGTATTGTGTTTTTTTTTGTAGATGAGGCTTAGAACTTTCGTATTATTATACAACAACTATTATGTAAATAGGGCCTTACTAATGTTGTATCATCACGTCCTTCTTAAGAATAAAAGTGTCTCATAATTTTCTCAATATTTGAACTATATTTTTAAGGAGGTTTAATCGCGATTATCTCGATTTGGTTAAAATCATCCGTTAACTTGATATTTTCCCTAAAATTATGTTTGAGACTTCAATCATGTAACAATATCATTGGAAATTTGTTTTTATTCATTTATCTATTTATTGTTTGATTTATTCTGCAATGCAGGGTAGGCATGTTCAGTAATGCACAACTGACTTACAAAGGCGGTCTGCATTTGGACTTGCATTTTGAAAAACAAAATATGAAGAGCTCTCTTCCAAAATACGCTATAGCAACTTTCAATAAAATTGAGTTAATGATATACGTACATGTATATTCAACTCAGCTATCTAGGTATCCACATTTTCCAACAAATAACTCACTCAAAAACACAATCTAGAACGTTTAATTTTCATATTTGGTATCATTTCAAAGCGCACTTGCTTATCTTTTCTATACGATTATGTCCGTTAAAATTGTATCAGCAGGTTAGGGTATGGTACAAATGAATATGGCGATGATCGAATGTGAAATGTGGCAAAATGCATATCATTTTGCGAAATTGAAGGCGTTGCATCGGAAATCGACTATAGGAGGAGGTGTTTTGGGGCTGTACATTGCATAATCATAGAGTAAATTAAGCATCATGTGAAAGCATGTTTATTTTCCCTTAAAATTATGTCTCACCTGTTATAACTATGCTATTTGGGGTGTTTGCAGTAAAGCCGGATATGGAGGCGTAGACCGTGGCTTTTTGTTTCAAGATTCTGGTAACAAATTGTTGTGTCAATTATAACTCTATCATCATTACGTTTTGCACTACCAGAAAGCTCGTTAATTTACCTTTAATATGTGATCTGATTTGCAATGATTACGCCCTGATTATGCTTCATGCGTTTGTGCAGTACAGGAAAACTCTCCAATATGATGTATTGAAAATGCATAACATTTTCTTATGCCTATGCAAACTGACCATAACTTGCATATTAGCGCCCTCTTTGACTGGGTAGGTATATGCCAGCTTAGCACATGTCTTTGAACAAAAAATGTCAAACGGCAAAACGTCCACCTTGCAACGTGTCATGTTGAGCCCCATACGTTTAGAGGTGCTACACACACTTCAATCACATAACCATTATGAATATGGCATTATTTTATTGACAAATTAACACGCCTTCAATTGTACACAATCAAATGCATTTTGTTTACACTTCGCTGTCGATCCTCCCCAATATTCACCTTTATTGTACCTACCCGGCGTTTTATCTGATACGGTTTTCAACCTTATCTCGTCATTGTCAAGATATTCATTGTTGGGGGAAGGTCAGACATGAAATGATTATGAAATATATTGCCCATACCCCGTACTCGCTGTGCTTACGAATTTGGTATCATGTAACATATAGGTATACACACTCTTTTAAGTGATAACAAATACAATCATTCTTATTTCATGAGAAAATATATATAATCGATCAAACTCGAGTTTCCGAACTTTTCTTCTTTTTTGGGGGGGTGGGGGGTTTAGTTCAAGTTAGAAATTCAAGTTCAGTTCATTTTGTCAATGTATAAACGAAACAATATAATATACATACCAATTAATAACAATGTACATGTAATAGTACACGGTTGGTCATAAAGGTGTCCAACTTCATTCCTTTTCCTTATTTTTTGCCTCTGATGAACCATTTTTGACTAAAAATAATGATTTCATAATGTTTCCAAACTACCAATGTACAATAAATGGTTGCATGAATTTGCATTAATGAATGTAGCTTTTTGCTTTGAGTTTTGAAAGGCAGGACCTTTGATGATATGCCCCTTTCCCCCCTCTAAAGCGTATATCTAGCAATTTATCGTTATTGGTCATTTCTCAGAGTTAGCTGTACAATTTTCAATCAAAATTGGCACAGACTGAGGCTCTCTAGGCCATACTCCATCCAACGCCATTTGCTACACGTTAAACGATGAATGTGCTCCACCTGGAAGGGGTGTCAACAGGCATTGTCCACTATTTCGTTGGAACATCGCAGGTTACGGTCTGTAAAATCATCAGACGTCGAGGGGAGGGTCAATTTGTCATTATTTTACAACAAATTATTGTGTGCAGCGCCCTCTCTACCAAAACTGAACTTTATTCTTTAAATAAAAAAAAATAATAATATAAAGTCATACATCGTGATTTTTCTTGTTCAAATCACCCTACTGGAAAGAACACGGTGTGCCTTAGAAACAACACACAATGGTTGAAAGTGTGGACCACAATGTTGAATTGAGGCGTTTTTAAAGTGTAAAAAACAAATCACTTTGATCACACCTTGGGAACTGTGAGATACACACTGTGAAAACGCTCAAATTGTATAAAGCGGTTTACCAAATGCTCACACTTTGGCCCGCACGTTGTTCTCAGTATGGCCATTGAACCTTTTTAAAAGCGATTCAAGGATTCACATATTATATTATGATGTTTCGCGCGGCTAAACAATCAACCGTTTTGTTTGCAATGTGGAAGACATAAACTCTGAGAGACTGTGAAGTACGAATGCGAAGTGTAAATGAGGAATTAAGTATGTGTACCAATTGTATTATACTGACCACACTGTGATTATAATTATAAGCTTTGTATTAATGACTTAATCTAACCTTTCTATATCGTTTGCCTATGGAAATTTGAATAAAGGCAAGTCTGGTCGTTTACATTGGCAATGTTAAAATCGGCAGAATGATGACTTCGTTTGCGTTGCCATTTCCCATGGCTGTTATGTGAGATTGCAATATCGTCATTTTAAATTCGAGCTAAATTGTATTTCTTCGAACATCTCCATCAAAATCATATCAATTTCGAAAAAAAAACGGCTGGCATGAAAAAGGCGCAGACCTTTTCCCCCCCTGTTTTGTTTGCTTTCTGAACAGGGCAAACAGGGCAAATTCCTCACTGCGGGTGTACAATCTCCCAATCAGTGAGGTGCGCATCGCACATCCAGGTAACATTAATTATGCACACCAACATGGCGGCGATCGGATATCCGTACCGTACTAAACGTTCCTCGGAGAGTGAGCCATCTTTACCATATCAGTAGCGCATCTAGTTTAGTATCATGTCCGTGGAAAACCTTGCACAACTACATATAGAATGCCAACAATTGGATTTTAATTTCAAACAAAAGTGCGTGCAAAAGGAAATGAGCTACACCTTACCTTGGAATTGTCCGTTCACTCCCACTGATCCGACAAGAATCCAGGTCAGGACCGCTGAGAGGCAATGTCCACCAAAGAACTCCATGGTAGTTTAATCACATTCCAATCTCTGAAACAAGGATGATTCCATCTCATTTATACAACAACAAAAAGTAAAAGAAGCCTGGATTTGATAGTAGCAGCGCAACACAGTCGGATGGAAATGAAGCTGGTTTGACCTTTGATACCGTAGTGGGGGCTCTTAGGTCAATATATGAGGCCAAGTGTGCACTTCTGGACAAAAGCATGAATTTTGGCACACAGATAGTTTAGACCTTCCTCTTCAAGAAATTTGATGGAAGCAATTTTGCACGGCCCATTCTTGGCCGCCATCTTGAATTTCAAAATGGCCGCCATCTGGCACCTGTTTTCATCAATATCTCAGTAACTAAAACAGCTAGAGAGTTATTTTCAGTGGCTATACCCACATAATGGGGGCCAACGAATCACCTGAATCGAATGTCAAGACCTAAAATGGCAGCCATCTTGAATTTCAAAATGGCCGCCATCTGGCACCTGTTTTCATCAATATCTCGGCAATTAAAGCAGCTAGAGAGTTATTTTCAGTGGCTATACCCACATAATGGGGGCCAACAAATCACCTGAATCGAATATCAAGACTTCAAATGGCAGCCATCTTGAAATGGGAAGCCTATATTTAACTCCATCTCAGAAACTAAAGCAATGACGGAGTTCATATCAAGTGATATGCCTTTCTGGTTGTGGTCAACTTGTAAGTTGTAACAATCTACCAATATATGGTTGGATGCAATTATGCACTTCCCATTTATCTCCTTTATCTCAGAAACTAAAACAGCTAAAGCATTCATTTTAGCGGCTATACCCACTTATTTGGGTCCAACGAATCACCTGAATCCATCTCAAAGGCGTCAAATGGCAGCGATCTTGAATTTCAAGATGGCAGCCATGGGGATTAGCATATTTATTTATTATATCAGAAACTAAAAACAGAACAAATTTGTTTCCAGTTGCTATGCCTTTTTGCTGGGGCCAACGACTTGTCTGTCTTTGAAAGAAACATGAGGTTGAAAGCCAATATTGGGCCATCTTGAAGTTCTGCGAGACTAAAAAACAACAGAGTACATTACTGTGGGTATGCAGTCTGGTGTTCGCAATACAAAAACATGGAGTACATTTGAAAGACCTAATTCAGATGCACCCTACAGTGGTTGGAAACAATTTTCGCCTTCATCTTCAGTTTCAAAATGGTCACCACCTGAAATCTTTTTCGCTTCAAAATTGTGACATTCCCATATATTTTGTAAATATAGCACACTCAGTTCCTATATTTAAGCAAGGGGTTCATATTTCAGAAACAATAACATCTGGATAATAATGTCAGAGGTTATGACGTCATTGTTGGCGTCATTTAATGGCCTAGATCGAATTTATAGATGTATTCAAATGACAGTCATCATAAATTTCAAGATGGCCACCCTGATAACTGTATTCAGATCTAGCTCTGTATTACTGATCACACTGCAACACAGTTAATTTGAGTGGTTATACTTAATGTTGATGTCACTAAATTACCTGGATTGCTTTTAAAATATCAGGTGGTAGCCATCTTGTGAATCATTGTATTGATTTAATTCTTGCTTCAGTGTTCCACGAATATGGTTTTGAGAGACAGCTCCGTATCTCCTTTATGTGATTCCTTGCAAACATCCTTTTGTAGTTTGTCCGTGCTAAGGAATCATATACACCCCCATTCATGCTCATTTCCCAGTCGTATCGTTATGATGATAAGATGTGGTGTAATGTTTTTGACGGCTTGTTCTTGATGCCAAATTCCTTCAAAGAGCTTTTAAGGCACCCTTGATATGGATTAGAACGATATGTCCTTTTAAGTGTGGGTTTATCTAGTCGGCTTTGGCCCATTTTAAAAGCCCAATTAGATTAGACACAAGTGGAGAGAGTCAAGGGATTGATATGGATCGGAATGAACAATGTATGGATCACTCATAATGTTCACAGGGGTGACTGGAGGTGAAATATTATATAAACCAACTGTGTGACTCCGATAAATCTTCCAAGCAACCACAATTAAGTGCCCACATGCCCTCCTTCTCCTCGATAGGTAACGCTAACTCCGGATAAATGGAGTTCAAGTGATTGATTAACTCCTGCGCGAATTATTTCTTGAATTTGGTGTTGAGTGTCATGCTGCTATAGGATCTGCTTCCAGTAGTTGGACAATATAACTCAGACATGCTGGTCCTATATATACTCTAGATAATTGTGTCCTGAAGTGTTGTTTTGTCTATGGGAACTAAAGTAGGTAATGTACGTAAAGTCGCGTCATAATGATTGAAGCTCTCGTCTTCCACGTGTCCACTCTCGATAGTTTCTATACGCCTTATCGAGAGTTGGCTATGTGGTGACATGTATGTTACACAAGAGGAGATATAATAGGATAGGTTTGGACCAGTTTGTCTGTGAGCCAGGTTTCTAACCCCTGAAAGAACATGTACACATACAGGGTCCACATACATTGGCTACAAGGGATCTTTTACCAACAAAAGCAATAATATTCCCTCTCACTCCCATCCTATGAAATTTGTAAATGAAACACTTGAAAAAATAGACATTGACAATGCACCGAAACCATAAATTTGGTGGTATTGTTACATGGATGACACTCATCCCAAACTCAAGAAACAATTTGTGCAGGAGTACACTTTTAGTTTCCTAACGAAGGGAAGGATAAGTCGTTAGTGTTCTCTGACACTTTTATATAGTCATGATAGTGATCAAACTTTATGGTAGCCTGAACGTGGAGATTTATCGGAAAGCAACTCACACTGTCCAATGTCTCATTTCACCTTTAATTATCTATTTGAACAAACATTATGAGTCACTGTTATTTTTTTCCATTATTGTAATCACCAATCCCTTGGCAGTCAAGATGATAACATAACTATTCTCTTTTATGTTTGTTGCAACTATATTTGGGATTACAAAGCTATAGAAGGATCACCACACTGAGAGGAACACGCAATGCTCAACATGACACTCATCTGCCCTGATATTAGGAGTCTCAGATGCAATCAACTGAGTTTCAATTTAATCCGGCATTAGGGTGTATCTAAAGCCAACAAGAACAAAACACCAAATCTTAGTATCGCCTAAAGACAACATCAACAATAATTGTGGGGCGTAGTACATACATTGTAATTCCATGCCAAGGGTGGACTACTAGCCATTTGGCTGCAAGAATCAAACAACAGTCCTATGCAATGAATCATAAGAGAAAGAAACGTAGCAATCTCACAAGACCAGCTATTTGGAACACCGACGCTCAACAGAAAGGTCAACAAAATGTTCAAACTTTTTCCATTTAGTTAGTTTTCATTAATGGGGACTGAAACATTTGCAAAAATGCTGGAATTAATGTTACTGCTTTTCAAAAGGTAGGTTACTACACTCATTGATCCTCTTTTGAACTACCTCCTACCCGATAACTTTGTTTAATGAATCGAATGGTCAAGTATATTTCTACTTTGTTCAAATTATCTTTATATCATTATATATCAGCAACATTGCTCAATTGCTTCCAACCTAAGATGAGCATACCAATCGAAATGCACTTACTAATTTTATTCTGAGATACATAATTGAATAGGCTACCCGTGGCAGCCATCTTGAAAACCAAGATGGCTACTATTTGAACCTTATCAAGATGATCCAGGTGATTCGTTGACCCAGAAAATGTGAGTGTACCCGGCTGAAATAAACTCTCCAG
>JBAMJV010013700.1:0-75595 GCA_037951105.1 Echinarachnius parma | reverse complement strand
AAACGTATACAAATGAAATATGTCTAGTGATTCCATCACGGAAATAACTTGACTGATCTTATATCGGGATGATTTTACCAGTCAATAAAATTATCGAGCGAAGGGGTCAAGAAACTGAAATAACATTGTCATTGAACACATTCAAAGAGCTTCGGGTTACTTTAAAATGCCAATAATCGGGCACAGAGCAAGATACTCTAGCCACCCCCCCCCCCCCCCCCCCCCTACCCATCACAACAAAATATAAAACATTACCCGTTCGAACGCTTATGATTGTTTCACACGATTGTTTGCATCTCAATTTAAATTAAAAATACCAGGCACTAAACAAGTTTTCCCCTTTACCCTAAGAAGGGGTGGGAGGTGAGGGGGGGGGGGGGGAGGGGTAGGGCATTATGTCTCCCTCCAATTCCTCGAATGTCCTGATTGCTCTGGATTGCATGAGGATGACGCCTCACCGCTTCATGAATTTTTTTTTTTCGATTCATGTGCATCTTTTAAAAAACACATTTCTGAAAATGTTATGAAGTCACGTGAACTTTTGTCTTTGCATGTCAGCAAAAAAACCTGGCTCTTTCATTTTGGTTGTATTATTATTCCAAATTGTCTAAAGAATATATGAAGTGAAAGCCAATGTTTGATTTTTAAGAAATATTTGTTTATGGACACAAATTTTAATTTCATGACCTTATTTGCATGAGTTACCATAAATATGCGAATGAATGAATTGTTCAACAAAATCAAATTACCATAGTATCATATAAACACATTACCGGACATGTGTGCAAATTCTGCGGCGGTCGCCGTTTCACGGCCAAAATCTAAAGGGGGCCATAATGCCTCCCCCCCCCCCCCCCCCCGCTCGTGGTAGAATGAACTTAAATAGCCCGGCCTTTTATGATTAAACAGTGTTGAAAATAAATAAAGGAGTTCACCAAAACATTTACTTCATTGAGTTAGTAAGCAATGTATTGTTAAAAGACTACCCAAAAATAAAATACATACCTTATTTGCCATTTACTTCCTCATTTTCATTTTAGCATAATATATTTGTTTACTTACGCACTTACAACTGCCCTAATATAGGTTTTCCCGCTCAATTTTGCACTTTTTTCAATCGAATTCATTTAGGGTCATTCGAATTCGCGCGTTGCCGCGTAATCGTTGGTATCGGTCTTCCAAATTCCGAATAAGTGCATGCGAATTCATGCATACGCACACGCTTTCGTGAATAGACACAGAAGTTCATTTATGGGCATTCGAATTCGCGAATGTGCAGCCAACTGTCAACGGCCTTTCGCGAATTCGAATGACCATTGATGAAAAGGTATGCACTTTGTGCAAATTCACTTGCTCCTACGTGATTTTGAACGACTATTTACGAATTCGAATGCTGCTTTGGTACGGCGATCGCAAATCGTGCGAATTCGTTTGCTCCTATTATCAATTCGATTGACACAATCGCGAAATTGAGCGGGAAAACCTATACTTATTCAAACGTGTAGTATCTAGTTTATTTAATTCATAACTGTACGATTATTTTTGTTATTCATTTATCCAGTTGCGATCCATACAGCTTGGGGTCATGGATTTCAAGTGGTGGAAGCTCGTGCCATTTGTAGTCGGATGTCTGATATTCTTTACATTCATGGCAGAAGTACAAAGCAGTATGTTTGTCCTTTTGTGTAACAATTTATAAAAAAACTTGTCACGTAGTTGACGTAAGTAGTGAGATTGTTTGTTTGTGATTGTGTTTAAAGTCCAAAATCCATGCGGATATTACAAATAAGAAATGTACATAATCATACACTTATCATGCTTATGTATCGTATCATATGGATAGTTAAAAGAATATACATTAAAGGGTACCGCCGGGCATGATAAAACCAATCCTTAGTTGTTGTGGTACTATAATTGAATACCAATCATACTCTCATGGGGTCTGATATGTTTCTGTAATTTGAGAACAATGCAATTAGTTTACTACGACCTACGGAACCACGGCTATTTACTGGTTCGCGCGCGCGACTTTGTTTGCACGACCGCTCAATCAATACGCGTACGTTATTATGGTAGTATGCGATTTATTGCATAGCCCATGCGATAGTTAGTATCGTTTCGCGCGTGCTCGCACTCTAGCCACGGCTAAAGCATCGCACCATATCTCTGCATGCATGCAATATGTATACATGCTATTGCTTGTACATTAGGGTTAGGGTAAGGGTTAGTGTTAGGGTATATATATATTTTTAAAAACCAACACCAATCAAGCAATCCGAAATAGCTCCGTGGATAGAGAGTTAGATTGATACGCTAGAGATCCCTGGTTCGAATCCTACCTTGGTCCAATGTTTTTTGTATTTGTTATTCGTTCGGCACTCGACTAAATGTTCGAAATTATACAAGTCGGAAATTTCGGGTATGCGTGGTCTCTGACCATGAATGGGTTTTGGAAACGCAAATTCGCAACCCGCCCCGACCCTAAAAATACGCCGACCCTAAAGGTTTTTTTCTGATTAAAAAAATCAATAAATAAAAAAAAAATCCAATTGCGATATTATGTGTTATTTGCGTGTTATATATGTATTTTTGTGTATTTTGCGAAATCCTGGGGAAAAAAAAAACCTACCTACATACCCTAAGGCCAAACAAAATAAATTGTTTGATTGGAGTAACGGGCAACCAAAAATTAGGGTAGGTCGGTAGGGATTTTTTTTCTTCTTTTTTTCGCACAAATACACAAAAACACACACTATAACACATCGCAATTGCAAATTCTATTGCATTTTTTTTTTTTTTTTTTTTTTTTATAAATAAAATTCAGAAAAAAACCTCTAGGGTCGGCGTGCATTAGCGCCGGTATTTTTAGGGGCGGGCGGGTTACGCCAATCCAACAATTTATTTTTCATTGCCTAATGTTTGGTTGCCCGTTACTCCAATCCAACAATTTATTGTTTTTGGCCTTATAGCGCTACTCGTGTCTCTCTCTCTCTCTCTCTCTCTCTTATAGCTCTGTCTAAACGGGTTGGTTTGTTTATTCATACTTCTATGGTCTATACGCACTGTGCTGCAGCAGCGCGCGCACACAAGCGATTTTCGAGATTTTCTCTGCTTGCTGCGATATATCGCAGATGCGATCAATAAAAGGATCGTTAAGTGGTATCGTTATCGGAACTGCGCTGACATAATGAGTGATATGTGATATTAAAAATGATTCCCTAGCAATGTAGAAATACTTTCAGGATCACAGACTTGTTTTGTATGTTCATTTGGGATATGTCTTTGAAGAGAGCTAAATCCGCTAAATGTCCGGAGGTACCCTTTAAGTAAACATGCAAAGAATACTGCGATGTTACGGTGTTCCATGGGGTTTTCCAGCAATTCATATTCATTTTCATACAATACCCACCATCAATTATTCTACAAACACACTGAGAACGGTTCCCCTCCCACTTCCCATCCCCAAGACAAAAACAGAAATCCTCCAGGGTATTATAACCAATAATAATAACCTTGATCAACCCATATAAGGGCAAGGAGGTGTATGACGGGCGGATGGAGTCATAAACCATCGATGGAAGAACGATCGATCCATTTTAGTAGGACATCTAGTATATCCCCTAATGTAGTACACATAAATGTTGTGAAATTTTTTGCTATAATCTTGGAAACAGTTTTTAATTTGGTCTACATACATTACTGATGAGAAAAAGTGATGTTTCCATTTTTTTTTTTTGGTCCCAGGGTGCATTTTGGCGATTTTAAAGATAATTTGCTAATTTGCATATTTGTGAAATAAGGTCAGGGTCATTTTTTAATCTAGGAATAGTGCAATATTGATAAAAACTGGTATTCTGTGGTATTTTGGGGCAAGGATTCCATTTCCGGTGCTCGTTTGTAAGTGCTGTATGGGAAACGCTCTGAAATCCAAGATGGCTTCCCCTAATTTGCATATTTATGAATATTATTGATTTTCAGTGGCTACAGCCCCTAATAAGCAATAATTCTGGATTATTATATGTCAGTTATGTTCTAAGTATGTATTTAAGATATCAAAGATGAGTTGCCATCGTGGCAACCTCTAGCAATGCATATTATTTGCATAATTATGTATTTTACCTAATTTGCATATTCCCCCAAATAGAGTATATTGGGATCCCGACAAGTTAAAAAGATAAGTAATACCAATTTCCCAAGGTTTTGGGGGGCAGCAGATCCATTTTGATACTTATTTACCTGTATCACCATGGCATCCATCTCAAATCCAAGATGGCTGCTTCCTAAATTATGCATGTTATGATACACGTCTATATTATTTTGGTTATATTAGATTGATATTATAATGTTTAGACTTTTAATTATTGGAATGAGCAACTAGAATACTTGAATCACAATGTAGTTGTTTGCTTTCAGTAAACAAATCATATTTTGATAAATTAAATGCCATTAAAGTAGCAAATAGCAATATTTACTTTAAAATGACAAAGGCGGCCATCTTGGATTTATGTTGGTTGCCGAGGTGATACAGGTAAATAAGTATCATAAATGGATTTGTTGCCCCCTAAAACCTTGGAAAAGTGGTATTACTTGTCTTTTTTACTTGCCGGGTTCCCAATATACTCGATTTGGGGGAATATGCAAATTAGGTAAAATACATAATTATGCAAATAATATGCATTACTAGAGGTTGCCACGATGGCAACTCATCTTTGATATCTTAAATACATACTTAGAACATAACTGACAAATAATAATCCGGAATTATTGCTTATTAGGGGCTGTAGCCACTGAAAATCAATAATATTCATAAATATGCAAATTAGGGGAAGCCATCTTGGATTTCAGAGTGTTTCCCATACAGCACTTACAAACGAGCACCGGAAATGGAATCCTTGCCCCAAAATACCATCGAATACTAGTTTTTATCAATATTGTACTATTCCTAGATAGAAAATGACCCCTGACCTTATTTCAAAAAAATGCAAATTAGCTCATTATCTTTAAAATCGCCAAAATGCACCCTGGGACCAAAAATAAAAAATGGAAACATCACTTTTTATCATCAGTAATGTATTTAGACCAAATTAAAAAGTGTTTCCAAGATTATAGCAAAAAAAATTGCTGCTTTACATAACCTGATAGACTAATCCATCGAAGAGGTATAACTCCATTCATTGATGAGTGTGTTGCTGTGTATAGACATGCAGTGATATGAGCATCCATCGATCTCAAACATTTCATGTGTATTATGTGTGTATGTCGTGTGTATCTAGAACGACTTGCAATAACGCAGGCTAACGCACATGGTAGAACAACCTTCATTTCTTCTTTATTGCCCAATGAGAGCTCGATTTCTGGTTGGATACGGTCTGACGTCTGCGGGGGTACTAGTTTAGGTTCTGGACTCTGTTTACACCTGTCCACCATATATCGCGTAATACCACTCTGAACTGTGAAGCTGTACGGACAGATTCACAAGGTGTATAAGGTGTATACAGGTACAAAACCTAGACCCCGTTTACAGTGAAAAAAGGGCCGGGCCGAGACGCGTCTCGGCCCGGCCTTTTTTTCATTGTAAACGCTCAAAAGGCCAAATGCGGGGCCAAAAGTGGCCGCGCATTTGGCCCCGCTCTGGAGGTAGTCTCGGCCGCGGCCGAGACGCTTCTCGGCCCCGCTTTTTCTCACTGTAAACGCACGCAGGGCCAAATGCGGTACCAAATTGGGAAAACAATTCATTGCAAATAACGCGCCTTTGTTCTGTGACCCCAGCGTGCCCCCAAAATAATGGTTTGTTTACATGCAGAGCGCCACTGCGACAATATATTGAAAGGGCGGCCGGGCCGCGAGTGCCGAGACCGCCACTGTAAACGCACCAAAATTGGGGGGCCGAGTACCGCAATTTAAGCAGGGCCGAGACGCGTCTCGGCCCGGCCCTGCACTGTAAACGGGGTCTAGGACTATCAAGGAGGTATTAGAAAGCCTTTCTAATACCTCCTTGGTACTACACACAACTTGCATGTCTTCGATGAAGTAGTGTGCAATACAAGAGACCTGGTATTGCAGAGTGGTTGGGGTGAAACAAACATAGAAAGAGAAAGACGGTCGATTGAAAGAAAACAAAACGCATAGATAGAGAGGGTGCGGGGCGAAGCCGAAGTGGAGGACAAGGGACAGGAGGAGTGACTCCCAATAAAGGCACACATATTTTCATGTATATTTTGCCAAACTTTGATCGAGTTTTTCAATGATATATTACACGTGAGGGAATAGAAATTGGGGGAGATTTTTACACATGGATCCGATGGTCCACTGAGTGGGATGTGTGAATTATTCGGTTTAATTCTCCCTAAAAAGCTTCCTATACTGTAAATCCATTTAACGCATTCCCCGACCCTGCGCACTCCACAGGGTGCCATACTAGACACCTGTTTTAAGCGATGACATGTCGTTCATTCTCTGCACAAAGTAGAACTATCCAATTATGTACACAAATCTAAACCCGATTCCCACCCCCTCCTCACCCTCTCTTTATATATCTCTCCCTCTCTCTCTCTTTCCTTTTTTCGCCGCGTCTCTCTGCAAAACCAGGGAGCTAGAATAGCATACTTTACGGTGTCGTTCTATACACAGGTCATACACAAATAATGCATGTGAAAGGTATGGGTTCGAAGGCTGCTCGTATTACTGCTGATACATACACACATAGTCACTCGCACCACAACACGTACCCCAACGTGCGCTTCGAAGCGATTTTGTTACGTACTTCGATCTATTTTTGGATCGATGATATATGGCACTGTAGGCCCGTCATAGAGGTGGGGCATGGGTTTCCATAAGAAGGACCACGTATCAAATTGTACAAGTATGCGATAATTTGGAGGAGGATCATTCCTATGTTTAAGTCCTTACACGAAAGGAAACGACATGAACTTTCGAGCAGATTACTCACCGACCAAACACTTGGTCCTCAAAATTAAGAAATAACCAGTAATAATCATTAATTGTAAAATAATGCATCATGTCACTGTTAATTTCCATCATTTATTTATATGTATAATTAATTTAGCACTGTATTAATATATTACTTTGTACGTTTTACTCTATGATTCTACTCTCCAGGTGACAGGCTGTTCGCTGCCGACGCTAATGGTCGAATCTTGATGGCGGAATCTAACGGCACTTCATTCTCAAGCACTAATCTGACATCTCTCAATCTCACTGGCTTGGGAACCCCTGTCGGTATCGACTTCGACCACCGACATGACATGATCTACTGGACCGATGAATCATACCAGACTGTCAATCGCGCGAAGCTCGATGGCTCCTTCCAGGAGGTTATTGTTAGAGACACCTATAGTGAGTTGAATATATGATTTTAGAGAACTACAGACCTGCATCTTCCCCCGATAAATTGGCCCACGCCGCCAGTGGCATAGCTACAGGGAGGGGATCACGGGTGGGACGTGCTCCTTATAATTACACAAAAACAATACAACAAACAATCTTCTGGTCTAGAATTCGAAAATATAATATATTTTCTATTCTTAATCCCCTTGCATTGCATTAGCCACATCTGAGACATAATTGGACAGTAATCTTTGTACTATTATACATATTCTTGTACCCAAAGCTCCACATGGCATCGTGCTCGATTTGGAAAACGACAACGTATTTTGGCTGTCATTCGTTTACGGGGAAATCAATAGAGCGGACTTGAATGGATCGGATGCCAGTGTGATCGCTAGTGGTCTTTCAGCTCCCCGTGGGGTGGCAATATCGTACAAAAGGAGGTAATTTTATTATGTTTTCACAGCTAGAGTAGTTTCCAGAAGATTCTAGCGGCCAAAAAATAATCAGTAAATTTGTTAGTTTGAATGTATAGCACATAATGGTGTCATACCAGGACTCTCCTGCATTTCTTGTGGAATGGCATTGCTCTATAATAAAAAATAAGTGCGAGAGCATGAAAGGGTGGGTCGTTCAGTTGCTCATCAAAATTATATGATGTGGATCTAGTCTCTTAACCTTAAAATTAGGCAACTTAACAAATATGTAGTCATACAATAATACAATAAATAAGCTAATTTAGCAAACTATCATTGTTATGTTTCAGAAAACTCTTCTACACTACTATGGGGTCAAACCATGTAAACGGAACAATCGAGTCTATAGATCTAGACGGAAGTAACAGAACTGTATTGGTTGACACGAATGGAGGACAACCTAACGGTCTTGTCTTTGATGAAACAGGTGAATGAATAAAATCATCAATTATTATTACAAACAAAAGTAGAAGATATTAAAGTGATACCTGTAAAGTGTCAGATATTGCACAAAATGACATTTGAGACTTCAATCCTATATCAATATCATTGTAAAATACAATTGAAAGATTTGTGAAAGTTTGAAAGAAAACGAACACTGTTTACCTAGTGAAAAAAAAACGAATATTGAGTTCATATTTTATCACCGAATACTGATGGTCTGCCATACATTTGTCACAGTAATAATTAGCCGTTTGAGATATTCGCACCCGTGTATGATTACAGACGTAGTACAGAATTCATGGAATTTGTGCTCGCTGGGTTCAAAGTTCAATCTCCGGAATGTTCCCACGCGTGCTGCAATGCGGACGCGTTTAGCTGCAACAATTGTACTTGTTTTCAATTGCGTTGATTAACGCTTTGCAAATAATGATTTTCAATGATAATTATCTTCATACTAAAGGAACATTTGAAAAAATCAAACCCTATTTTATTCTTCTCTTACCATAAGCTAAACAACACGGTAGAAGAGAAACGAGGAAGCTCCAAGTAATTTTCGTGGATTTGGACACTTTACAGGTATGACTTTAATATACTGTGACTTAAAGGGATCTATTATATAAGGTAACGTTGACAACATCTACAACACTTACTCATATACTTCGTTGTACTCGTACCTGGATTCGTTCCTATAGAAGCACGGAAAATGTATCGTTTTTCTGAACTTCTCCTTTGATAAAATGTATGTTTATAATTGAAGCGTTCGGAATTTAAAGTGTCATTGAGAGACCCTAAACTGTATACAAAGGTAGTGCAAAGAGTTAGCAGATATATCTTCACATTTCCGCTCATCACACTGTCATAAATGGTATTTATTTATCTTTTTAAAATCATGTTTACACGTGACTTATAAAGTGGACATATCAGATCACAGAAATACAAATGTTGATCAACCATGGCAGTTTTTGCTCATGTAACACAATTGCTATAGATCCCTGTAAGTAGTGTCACCCTTTATAGTGATACTTTAAATGCCGTTCTTACCAGTGGAGTAGTGAAAGACCGCCAAAGCAATCAGTGGAAATATGGGTCAACGACCTTTAATTTGCTATACAGAGTGTACCTAAAAAACGAAACCCAAACGTGACAGGTTTGTGCAATGATTACAACATGTTTGTCAGAATTGTACACATCGCAAGAAAGCTCATTCTTGTATTCCATATGACACCATAAAGATAATCAAACATCACGCCTCACTGATTACAGACAATCTAACGTGGTACTGTCCAAAACAAAATTGTTCGAAATGATAGACGGCTGCTACTTATTAGAAAAGTTCCCTTCTGTTGTTAGCTGCATCGTCGGGCAATATTCTGTTTTCTTTTTGCAGGGAAAACAACACGAATAAATAGAAACCTGCAGTTATTTTCAGTCATATTTTGAAAATGAATGATATCAACTACTATTTGTACTACTACTACTACTACTACTACTACTAATACTACTACTACTACTACTACTACTACTACTACTACTACTACTACTACTACTGCTACTACTACTATACACTACTACTACGTACTACTACTACTACTACTACTACTACTACTACTACTACTACTACTACTACTACTACAACTACTACTACTACTATACACTACTACTCCGTACTACTACTACTACTACTACTACTACTACTACTACTACTACTACTACTACTATACACTACTACTACGTACTACTACTACTACTACTACTACTACTACTACTACTACTACTACTACTATACACTACTACTACGTACTACTACTACTACTACTACTACTACTACTACTACTACTACTACTACTACTACTACAACTTCTATACTACTATACACTACTACTTCTTCTTCTACTACTACTACTACTACTACTACTACTACTACTACTACTACTAACTACTACTACTACTACTACTACTACTACTTATATACTACTATACACTACTATTACTACTGCTACTATTATTACTACTACCATGACTACTTTGAATAATAATGGTACCTATATAGTGCACGTTTCGTATTTTGACGCTAGAGTCGTACTTTTTTTATCTTAATGTGGTAATTTACTTTGTTAAGTTTAACTGTATAAGATTGTTATTCAATTTTGCATTCGTCTTTAGAACGGCAGCTCTACTGGACCGATTCTCAGTTTGATCGAGTAGAAGCGATGGACCCTGATGACATCTCTACCAGACGGATAGTTGTCCAGTTCATCGATTCCTATAACTTCTATCCACTCGGGGTAGCGCTACATCGTGGCTATATCTACCTTTCTGATATCAACTTTCGAAGGATAATTCAGTTTGATTCACTCACTGAAGTTGCCCAGTTTATTCATGGAGAGCTTTATCTATTAGAAATCCACGTACACACGGGTAAGGAAACTGCGCTTTAAAACTTGTCATAAGCTTACATATTATCCAGCAATATTTAAATGTGTTTATTACATTGAATACGCACAGGTACAATTGTCAATTTTACTTTCTTAAAGGGACAATTTTTTGGAAAATCAAGATTTGGTTTGTTAATAATTGTTTTTTTGGGGGTCATTAGACATGATAACTATAATTTATACAATAATTCAAGAACTCGATAGGCTATGTACAACATTAACCCTTTTCTGGATAAGCATGCCTATTTGAACAGGTTTAGTAAAAATATTATCGTTGAATTGCCTTCTCTACTCCTTTAATAATACATATTACTATACATCATCTATAAAGCACCATCAACCATTTTGATGTAAAACATCCTAATCATTTTTCATATTTCATCGAATGCATCAAAATAATTGTCCCATGTTTACACATGCATAGTTCACCTTCGTCTGCTCCTGATTTCGTACTAAAACAAATCTTAAAATTATGTAGTTATATTCCCTACTTTTTGTTTATGTTATGACAATTTCATGTACTTGTAACATCCATTGCTTATGAAAAGTTGGCGAAACAATGTATTTGTATGAATTCCAAAAATAGATGCATGTTTGGACAGGTGTCTGAATGGAGGCACTTGTCACTATGGCCCTACGGGGACTCACGGCGCCACGTGCTCCTGTCCAGATGGGTTCTCTGGCACCCGCTGCGAGTCACGTGAGTGAAAAGGCCAATCAATAAATTACACTAACCTCAGTTTTTATATTATTTATTTATTTATTATATTCCTGCATGTCTCACAATAATCAATTTCGTACATGAAAATAAACTGTCATAACATCGAAATAGTTAACGAATACTGGAATGCATTTTATCGCACGCTATGTGTCGTTTAGATATACTGGGTATTTTGTATGATTCAGCAACCAGCAACGGTTGTGACTAATGCATTTTTGTTGGAACTTTTTCGTTTTCAGATCTGTGCGGTATAGTGTTTG
This sequence comes from Echinarachnius parma, assembly GCA_037951105.1. NCBI lineage: Eukaryota > Metazoa > Echinodermata > Echinoidea > Clypeasteroida > Echinarachniidae > Echinarachnius > Echinarachnius parma. Next base: position 63,912 of record JBAMJV010013700.1, on the reverse strand, counting down.
ATACAGTGGCGTAGCGTGATCGGACTCATCGGGGGTAGGGGCACATATTATCTGGGTCACACTCTATGTATTTCTGTATTTTCAAAATTTCACAATTATTGGGGGAATGTGACCCCCCCCCCCCCCCCCCCCCCCGTGTCCCCGGCACAACGTGAGTTGTTTAAAATAACTTCGGAACAAGTATTTTACACAATTTGCAAGATGTACATCCACAGTACGTTCAAAACTCAAAGTTCAAAAGCAGTATTTCTTCTTTCAGAGACTAGAGATCCGGCACTGATTTTCGTTTGTGACGAGGGGAGAGGGGCTATTTTAGAAAGCACCGCTGATGAACTAGACTTTCAGATGCTCCCCTTGCCGACCGTACTGCACCCGATAGCCGTGTCCTACGACGCTGAGGACGAACTGGTGTACTGGATCGATGCCTGGTACGACACCGTGAATGTGGCTCATAGGAACGGCTCTGATCACAGCATCTTGCTTTCTGGAGAGGGTAAGGGCAATCGTAGTAGAGTTACGTTGTCCGAAAAAAAAATCTTATAACTCTAATGGTTCTCTCAAATCTGGTTGCTTACGTTTAACCAATAGAAGCATGAAACAGTCCTTTTACGAATTTGTGTTCGTTATTTAAAAAGATATTTATGATTGAAATGTTCAAATTCTTAATCATCCTCTGCAAAGTTATGACTGTGTACAAGACAATGCAATGAGTTTGGCGATAATCGTTTTGCATTTTCGATCATTTCTTGGCGGCATAACATGCACGCAAAGTAAAATTGTCATACATTACTTAGTCAGATCACAGAAATAGACATTGTATCAATCACATTATCACTTTTTCTCATGTCAATAAAGTTACGTAATACCTTTACAATCCATGTAAACTGAACATTAGTGACTTCATGATAGTGTGCATGTCAATATTTTTGAACCATTTCAAATATTTTGTCGGGGTTAGGGAACGGGGCTTACAAATGACCACTCCCTTTTTTATTGTTAAGTTAGAAGGAGTTAAAACCTCAAAAGAACACAGGAATTATGCAATAAAATAAACAATCATGTAAACAAGTAATTCTAATACATCCATAGTCGGGGACGATTTGCAAGCATGGGAAGAGTCATGTCAATTTTCACAGACGGTAGCGAACCATTGAATAATAAACATTGTGTACATGGTTTGCGCTGTTTTTGTACACACATTTCTTCAGATTTCAAAGATCTGGCGTTTCATGGACCATCCAGCTATTTGGCTATCATATCAGGGGGCGGTTGGGACTATGATCTCTACACTCTTGCCCAAGGTGATCTCAGAGGCCTTTTACATTATACATCGGACCACAGCTTCATTTGGAGCGTTTCTTTTCGGCAAACAGCGTAAGTCTTTGACAACTATTAATATGCCTTATTTATATTTTACCCAGCGGAAATGTATACCGAAGCTTAACCACTAACGGATCACCCACCCAAATCGATGCATAAAGACGTTTATTACTACCTAATTGTTTTTATTTTCATTACTGGAAGAGGAATGTGCATCTTGTATCAACTTTATCATCTCCTTTTTTTAAAAGTGATAAACCCCAGTTACATGATCATCGTGAAAAAGTGAGAAATTAGCCTTTAAAATAGAATCATCTAGTGACAAAATAATCAGATTTCAGATTTTCAATAAAAAATAAAAAAATCGAACATTTTCATAAGATGTTTAAAAAAAAAAAATATGCCGACGGATCTAGCATTTATCCATTGTTTATACAGAAAGATGTCCTGGTGTACACTCTACAGCATTTCCCGGGTGCTTGGGTGCAGGCTTATAGTAAAAAGAGCAAATACTCTACCAGTAACGGATCACCCATTTTCAAAACCTTATAAAAACAAAACGAACCATGAGAATTCATTTATTTTGCTTTAACAGCTGTATTTCACTAAAATCTGTGTTATTTCTAACTTAAAAATCTGAAATTATTTCGATATTTTGGAAATTTCGAGTTTTTGTGCGATGTTGGATTACATTTCGTAGGGATCATAATTATGAGCAGATTTAAAATCTTCATAACTACATAAGGAAGCAAGTTTAAGAAGTAAATTGTTCCTGGATATAAATTGCTCATTGGCAAACACTTTGATGATAATAAAGCCAGGTGATCCGTTACTGATGAAGTGGTGATCCGTTACTGGTAGAGCGCAGTTCGTAAAACGCGCAGCGATTTGCGTGTTAGCGGCGGAATGAGTTCGAATATACAATATTCATAATCTGCACCATTTTAGCTTTCCAACGATGTACGATGTCCATGGAAAATAATTTGTCTTAGAAAAAAATTGTATTCACTAACAAGTGATCCGTTACTGGTTGAGCTACGGTACATCTTTTCCCACATTGTTAGTTAGGATATATGGTTGTCAATTGTAGATAATAATTATAGCAAGTAATATTGAGTATTCTTCTTAGTCTGTAATTAGAATATGCACCTACTTTGCATATCAAATAAATTTTTTGAATTGATATCCTTGTCCACGAAAGCACGATCTATTAATGGATATTAAAGGATTGTGTATGTGTGTTTGTGTGTGTGCGTGTGTGTGTGTGTGTGTGTCATAATTATTATCATAACATTAACCCGTTCAGTAGTATAGTATGCTTCTTTTGCAGATAACACATTCCTTAAAACAAAAGGATATTATATATCCATTGTAAGGTTCACAGTGATCCAGGATTATGATGATGCACGAACAGAACTTTGTGTGTTTGGAGCGTTTTCCATCAATGCTGAATATTGACGCCAATCTATTTAGTTTTTTCCGTGATGTATACATTTTATTGTATGCTCCTTGTTTTAAAAAAAAATCTTTCACACAAAATTGACACAATGAAATAAATAGAGAATATAAATATGGTGTATCGATGAATTGCACTTACCCGCCTTCCAAGGAATCCAAGTTTATCCTTCTACCAAGATAAACAAACAATCAACCTGTTACATCACTGCAGCCTCACTTCACCTCCGTGGAGGTTTGAAAATTGCCATACATGGGTAAACAGTACCTGACATTTGGGCCAAACCAAGTCATATTCTGGCAACATCATGCCATATTTGGGCAAAACCATGCCATATTCGGGCAAACCCATCTTACATTATGGTCATGTTATTCTCGGGCAAAACCGTTTCGTATTTTGACAAAATCGTGTTATTTTCGGAATTGGCCATCAAAAACATATAATTTTCGGGCATCAAACAGGCAAAGACCATTAGATAGATAGATAGATAGATAAATGGTATTTTATTGCTCCATGGATGGCAGTTTCACAACTGAATTGCACATGAGTTACAAAAGTTTGTCATTTATACATTGTAAAAATCACAGATCATTTAAAAACGTGTCTTATTAATATTGCATAAATACCATAACCAGTTAAAAAACAGTTAATGAACATAATTCTTGAAAGAAATGATTAAGTCCAATTATGTATAAACTGATCAAATTCAAAGAATAAAATAGTAATTAAATATAGTTTAACACATATTGGTACAATAAACATAATCATTAAACGAATGAACGCAAATCAGAACATTACGATTACAAAATATTACAAAGAATATAAACACGAGCAAATCAGCTTTTGTTATACAGGCGAATCAAATTTGGTATAGGACTATTTTGCATTCGATTTGTTTTACATTTAAAATCCGGAATTTTCTTTGAGTTTCTAAGTGTTCTAGTACATTGTTTTTGTGGGAGAAATTGTTGAAATTGGTCGGTGAGTGATAATGTTTTTTGAAAGAAAGTATTTTGCATTTGTATAAAATATACATTAATAAGTGTGGTTTGTGGTTGCACCATGTGAGAGGGGTGGATGGTAGGAATACACCAACAGTCTTTTTCATGACCACTCGAACAGTCCTTTCTAGGACTACCAACAGTCCTTTCTAGGACTACCATAGTCCATTTCAGGACTCACCAATCCACCCCTCTCACATGGTGCAACCGCAAACCACACGTATTATATACACCACCATGGAAACCGATACTTAGAAGTAACATTTAAAATATACCTTGTAAACTAGGGTTAAATCATAAAATTAAATCAAATCAAAATTCTTCCCTTAGCTACCGAACCAAATCTATAAATGCTTTACCCGTTGGTGTCTATTATTGTAAGATATAAAAACAACATTATGACAATAATCGCAGTGCAGTTCAACCTTGATTATCCTGCAGCAATACAATAAATTATGTTTTTTGTTATCCATTTTCATTTTGTCTTTGTTGAAATTTGCAAGAAATGACAAATGGTACAATGTCACTACTTTATTTCTCTTCAATAGAAGTCCGTCTGTTTCAATCTACTACTCATACACTTCTGGAGGAACTACGAAAGTCTCAAATCAAGAATGGGAGCAGGACAGACCTGTTAACAGTGTTAATTTTCCTCGTCAAAGTGTCGTGTCACCTTCGAGTATTTCATTTGATCGCGCAGGTATGATGCTCAAATTATGAAATCTATGAACATAAATGTACATCCTGTTTGGACTGGCCATGATCGGCATTTGTATCTATTGATAGTATACTTACTATTGTGGGAATGTCGTGATACCATTGGTTCGGGCCTTCGTATTCGAGACGCTGCACGATTATCTCCCATATACGATTTAGAATGTACGGGGATTATGCACTTATCAGTAAAAAGTAATAGAACACGCCAGCGTTATGCTACGGTCACAAATGGTCCGATTTGGGCTACGGCGCCCGTACGATGCCACTTTTAGGTGAAATCTTGCGGGAATCTTGCGGCGCCTGCACGGGTGCCGTGGCTGTCGTACGGTCGCCGTTGCATCTTTCCTCGCCGTACGATGTCAAAAATTTGTTTAACGCGGAGTTAAAACAAAAAATGCATCGTACGATGTTTTACTTGCCGTAAACCCATAGACACATCGTATAGAGCATCGCACGGGCACCACAAGGGCATCGCACGGGCATAGCACGGACATCGCAGCCTTTTTTCGAATATTGTACGATTTTGAGACTGAATATTTGGACACGCAAATCGTACGGGTACCGTGGAGTCACCGTAAGAGTACCGTGAGGCATCCGTACGGGCACTTAGTTTGTGTTAACGGGGGCCGTACGATTTATGTTTTTATTTTAAGATAAAGGTCATCGTACGGGGCCCGGAGAATATGTGACTGCTACTCTAAAATACCACAGACATCGTACGATATCACTATTTCCCCAAATCGTAGAAAATCCGCCGTAGGGAGAAAAATCGTACGGCGCCCGGACCATTTGTGACCTTAGCATTAGACTCCTCTTTTAGGATGCATCTCTGAACCTGGGATTATACTACCAGTGTGTCAAGCGATTGCAAATGTGAAACGTTCGATATTGAGCAATTTTTTTGTGTGGAAATATGTGGAATATGTAATTCGAACCCGAATTATGCCTTTCGCGTTTGTCGTTCAGCAAGACAATTAAAGGGATAGTTGAGTGTTGGTATAGAGGGCGATACAACAAATATTTTTAGAATTAAATTCAAACATAGAGGAAACTGATTAGAAATATTTAAATTATTTGAAAATGAGCAAAGAAAAATAAGCTTCGCCGGGAATCGAATCCGAGACCTCCGGAGACCGGTGCTCAACCCATCAAGCCACGAAGAGTTTTGAATGGGGGCGTTCCCATGAAACTCTAATTTCTCTGCTTATTTGTGAGATAATAGAAAACTGAGTGTCAAATTCGAAAGAGCATATACAATTTTAATGACAGAATAAGCTTTATTTGGTCTAAATCGGTTCAGAAATGGGTGAAATATTCATAAACATAACCGTTTGTAATAAATATTAAACAATTTTGATCAAGCCGTTACAAATTCAAAAAAAAATGCTTCCTCTTTTCAAAAATTTACAAATTGAGAGGTATTTAGATAGTTGTTGATTATCTCTATATCTGTTCACCATGTCAACAACACATTAAATGCACAATATTTAATTTCAAATGGCTGAAACCGATGAGTGTTTAGAAAACGCCCCTTTGAGATTTAACCGCTCTTTTTGAATGATAGCAGGCTTTTTACTAAGTCATTTGTAATTTTGTATTCTTTTCGAGCATGGTGGAGTTATGACTATTAGTTTGTACTGTAATGGTGCAGGTTTTGGTAGTAAAATTCAGTTTGACCAAAACTGCACTCTCTTTAAAATACCAGAACTCAACTAGCCCTTTAATCCACACTGCTGCTCTCTATCCAGGAGCGTTACATGGGCCGTAATTGGTTGGGTGTTTATTAGACTTCAGTGCCCGTTGTGCAGCTGGGCTAGTATGCTTCCAGGGAGTTGAGACGATGCGCTAGATAATTGCGCGGGTTTGACCTTTACCAAAGACGCTTATCTATGTGTGACAATATCAACGTACTACACATAAACAATAATATCAATTTGTTTCGGGGTAAAATGTATAATTCTTCTAATGTAACCAAGCGTTCGTGATCTTCAGGGTATAGGTTCGAAACAGATTGATTGAGAGTTGTTATAGCCTAGTTTAAAATGGCGGCTCAGGGTTAAGCTACCCCACACATGATATAATGTTTAAAATCTTGTTTCAATCAAATTGAATGAATACCATGAACAGTTAATGAGCAGGATCGGGGCAGGATCGGTCAATAAATAGTTGCAACCATTTGCACCGGAAGAGACTAGAATTAAATTCTCAAAAGTACATACCATGTTCCTTACTCCCAATCCTTTTTCGTAGAACACATGCTCTAACTAATGTTCATTTATTGATCGGGATAAAGATATATATCCCGATATATTCACTTGTGTACAATCCTTAACAGTTATGACAAAACGACTACAATGCAAAAACGCGTGGCTCGTAAATAGCTTCACATACACGATGAGGTACCTCATAATTATAATACTGCACTGCTTAGTATTCAACTGTATTTTATGCATTGTCCAAAACAGGAAGTGCGCTTTTTATGCTGGATAGCGGGAAAGCGACACTCGATAAATCATTGCCATATGATACACCCAGTGGCGTTGAAATTCTTCTCAACACTTCGGGTTCCGATCCAGCGGACTTGGGTTGGTATAGAGGTTCTGTTTTGTGGACCGACCGCTCTAACATGTCTAATGGTAGAATATGGCTCACATCAGAACGATTTAACCGGAAGGATGTGGTCGCTGTCGCAAACGTCTTCACCAACCCGGAAGGAATGTTTGTCTATCAAGGTAACTTGCACAAAGAATTTTTCCCTTTATAACTACAATTTCAGAACTTTCTTTTCTTTTACAGTCATTCGCATAATGCAATATGCATTGTATATATTTTGTATATAATTGCATATAATGTTTGGCATTACTGAACCATCTGTGCACGAGTAAAAGGTACACTTGAATATTGGTACTTCCCGAAATGCCCCTTGACACTAAATTGGTTAGTTTGAATTCTATTTGAAAGTTCGTTGAATAAAACATGTGAAATGAGAATCATTCCCTTTTGAATGCTCTCATAGTTGTAGAATTTAATTTCGAAATACTTTATTTATAAGTCTACCCTGCCGGGGGACAAAACAAAAATCAAAACAGGTTTTTAAATAGTTGTTTATGATATCTCTATTTAATCGTTATTAAAACAAAACATCACATGCACTATTTTTTATGAAAATGGTTAAAACCATTGAGGTTTTAGAGAGCGCCCTCTAGAGTTGTAATGGATCTGTTTGAATCATAACAGGGTATTTACTTAGCCGTTTGTGACTGTGTATACCTTTCGAGCATGGTGGAGTTATAACTAATAGTTTGTATCGCAATGGTGCAGGTTTTGGTTACTAAAATTAAAGGGATAGTTGAGTTCTGGAAAGGAGAGTACAGTTTTGGTGAAACTTAATTTTAGTAACCAAAACCGGCATCATTACATTACAAACTAATAGTTATAACTAGAAAGGAACACAAAATTACAAATGACGTAGTAAAGATCATGTTATCATTCAAAAAGTGCCGTTAAAACGTAAGAGGTCGCTCTCTAAACACTCATCGGTTTCAACCATTTTGAATAAAATATTGTGCATGTGATGCTTTGTTGAAATAGTGATTAGATAGAGAAATAACCAACAACTATTTAAATACCTATTTTGTAACTTTTTGAAAAGAGGAAGCATTCTTTTGAATTTTTAACGGCTGGTTCAAAATTCTCTAATAAACCTGGGGCCCCAGGTTTATTACAAATTGTTATATTTATGGATATTTCAGCCGTCTCTGAACCGATTTTAATCAAACAAAGATGATTTTATTATCTAAATATTATGCTCTTTCAAATTTCACACTCAGTTTTCATTACCTCACAAAAAATAAGTAGTCTAGCGCCCTCTCTACTAAAACTGAACTATCCCTTTAAGTTTGACCAAAACTGAACTATCCCTTTAAATGCACACAAGATGTGCATATCCTAATGATGTGTTTCTTTATAAAACAGGGAGAAATGCCTACAAAATATAATGTTGGGAATCAAATTGATGCTTACAATGAACACCCGTTCTTTATTATGGCAGGTTTAAACTAGACAACATCCAACCTCTCGTTATTGTTTGAATGTCCACAGGGGCATCCAGGCTCTTTTATTTACACATACGATTTTCAGCATTTGTTTTCCTACTATTATTTAATATAAATTACAGGAGATTTCAGTACAAAGCACGAGTCAGAGGAGTGCCTAAGCGATGAGTTTGCCTGCAACGAGACGCTCTGTATTCCTAGCTCCTGGAGATGCGATGGTATACCAGACTGTGACCGAGCGACTGACGAAGACAACTGTACAACTAAAAGTAAGATGAAATTATTGTACATGTTTGTGTATCTTTTACGGAATTTGTGTCCAAGACAAGTTTTGATTTCCGCCCAAAAGACAAACGGTATATTTTCACATTTGTTGTTTTAGCAGGGCCGTGAACAGAAATAACACAACAGTACTTACAATAACATGCATGTCCCGGTATGCCCACCCTGGTGACTTGTGCTGCAGTTGTGCAGCCACCCTTTCAACAAATATGTTTATTTACGAGAGATGTATAATTTGAAGTAAATGGATTCTGACAAAAGTAAGAATAGGAGAGATTCTGTCATTGCAGGTTGCTCATGAATGATGTAACAGTCCAAGGCTATGACGATCATCATTGTTGTATCTCCATGACGTCAAATTGGTCATAAACGTTTTATATCATGACACTTGCTTAAAACCTCACTGATTGCTCCTTTTATCCTTATTATTTAAGTGGAAGTGCGTATGTCTAGGTTAGAATTTATTTGCAAATTCTACACATTGCTTAATTTAAATTGCAACTGGTTTACATTCTCGGTTACCGTAGTTACAGGCTCGCTACTGTTCGTCGCGGATATAGATGGCGCCACGATCTCGATGGGCTCGACATCCAACCTGAGGTTCACCCCGCTTCCCCTTCAAAACGTCTCGAAGCCAGTGGCCATCGACTACGATCCTTACCAACAAGCTATCTTCTGGACCGATATCGAGCGGGGCTCCATCCAGGCGGCAAACATAAATGGCTCGAATCAACGGGAGATCATCACAGGACTCATTCGTATGCATACATTTTTTCCATTAAATATGTATTTTGAGCACCCTGCCCTGTGTTACTTTACTGTTTAACCCCACTTGCGGTAGATAACGTTTTGCCATGTTAAAGGGGTAGTTGAGTTTTAGTATAAAGGGCGCTACACAAAATATCTTTTTGTGAGATAATGAACAACCGAGTGTCAAATATGAAAGAGCATGCAATGCATAACATAATAAACTTTATTTGATCAAAATCGGTTCAGAAATGGCTGAAATATCCATAAATATAACCATTTGTAATAATTGTGTGGGGCTCCACAACTGTTCGATAATTTTGAACCAGCCGTTAACAAATATTTTAAATGCTTTCTCTTTTCAAAAATGTACGGAAGAGGTTTTTAAATAGTTGAGGATAATCTCCCTATCTAATCACTATTTCAACAAAACATCACATGCACAATCTTTATTTTAAATGGTTGCAACCAGTGAGTTTTTAGAGAGCACCCATTGGAGTTGTAACGGTTAAAAAAAAATGAAAATGGGCTTTTTACTTTTTGTAATTTTTCATTCGTTTCAAGCATGATGGAGTTAGAACTATTAGTTTGCAATGTAATTGTGCAGGTTTTGGTTACTAAAATTCAGTTTTACCAAAACTTAACTTGGCCAAAACTCAACTATCCCTTTAATTAAACATTTTCATTACAAATCACACCCGAAATTTTGATCTAGAAAAGTATTACCATTAATAAAAATAGAAATATATATAATATTGATGACAAATAAATCGAATAAATGTTTAAAACTGTCTCATCATACTGATTAAGGTCCGGTAATTGTCATTTCACTTGACGCATGATTAATTTACGCTATTAATATCTTCCTTCCAAAGGGCCCGACGGCATGGTTGTGGATAATGAAACACAAACCATCTTTTGGACGGATACTGGTAAAGATACCATAGAGGCCATCCACTACAGTGGAAGCAACCACCGTATTATACTACGAGACGTCGATGAACCGAGAGCAATTATAGTATTACCCACTAACAGGTAACTGAAGTATATAGCGGTATTTATGGATGTATGGATTGTTATGAGAAATTTTGAAGTAGATCTCGTCTAACAATGCATCCTTGACTAATTGCATTCATATAACACCAGCCGCGATCCGTTTCCACATAATTATACAGCTGTGATATAAAAAGTGCAAACTTATTTAATATCATATTGGCATTTTAACACGTTATTCTGTGTTGACATATTGGAATCAACATCCTACTTCAAATAAATCAGATAACAGAGCCTAATTTTTATGAAAGGGTCTTTTTGAAAGACCGTCTGTCACGTGACTGTGACTGAATTACGTACATAATGTTTGTTATTCAGTCATAGTCACGTGCTGTTAGGACGGTCTTTATAAGACCCTTTTTTAAACGTGGCCCTGGGTTCTACTATAAAGCGAATTCTAAATCAAACTAAGTCAAGGCAAACTTACATATATTTTGTTTATGTTATAAAGCATGTGTTATCATGCAAACCAAACTGACTTTGCATATCCCATTAAGATTCCTTACCGAAGACATTGTCGCCTTACATTATATTGCATACTTTTTTAAATTACATTCTCTGTTTTCAATTTTTCAAAGCGTATCAATTAGTTTGCAAAATGACAACAATATTCATGCAATTTATGGTTATCATATTGTTATATTGAAAAAGTATGACACCACAATTAAAAGTCATAATTACAGAATCCTTTTAAAAGAAAATATAATTAATTATGATAGGAAGCTGTATTGGACGGACTGGGGTTCTCGTAAGATAGAAATGTCTGATCTGGATGGTCAAGCACGACAGGTCATCGTAGACACGGGCCTCGGTTGGCCGAATGGACTGACACACGATGCAGAAGGTAAGTAGGGTAAATTTGCAAGGGGACATCGAGGGAGCAGACATAACCTTATTGTGATCGCACTAGACTAAAAAGCCAAAAGATATGTTTGCCTGGCGAAGAGAGACTCGGATTAATTGAGCGTATAGATTTTTGCCACCTCAGTACAAATATTATTAGGAAAAACACGGTATAAATGTTGATTGTCAACATCTTTAACAGCAATACAATAGTTAGATGTAGCAATACTCGTAAACAAATTATAAATGTATGTTTCTATAAAGAGAAGAATATTTCCTCGTGACTTACGACTTATTAAACATTAAAAAACAAACGAATCATACACCAATAGGGAGTCGGCTGTTCTGGTGTGACGCCCAGCTTGATAAGATTGAATCCTCGGACATCTATGGTGGGGACCGAAGGCTGCTCTTCGACAGATCACACGGTGTCTCTCACCCGTTTTCTCTGGTCTGGCATCGGAACACGCTGCTGTGGACTGACTGGGACCATCATGGTATCGGCGTAGCGGAGGGGAGCCCAGCAGTATGGCCAAAACGATATATAACACCCGAGGGATTCATAAAACCGTGCGGTTTTAAGGTTTATGACGGTAAATTTGCAGATAATATTTGTCTCTGTTATTATGATCATTATTGTTTGATTCAGCATCAAATACAATAAGATGCATGATCGTCTATATATATTAACAATACGTAAATATGTAAATTTTAAAGAGATAGTACAGTTTTGGTCAACCTTAATGTTAGTAACCAAAACTTGCACCATATTATTACAAACTATTAGATATAATTCCACCATAAGAAATTTCCAACCAAAAGGTAAAAAAAAAACGTACAAATGTACAAAGTTATATTGATGTTTTCATTCAAAAAGTAGCCGTTAAAACACAAAGGGCGCTTTCTAAATACATATTGGTTTGAACAATTTTTTGTACAAAAAAGTGAATGTGGTGATTTGTTAAAATAATGATTCAATAGATATATATATAGGTATATTTTGGAAAAAAGGGCATTACATAGCTTTTTTTTTATTGGTCAATAAATGTGCGTCCCACATTTATTCCAATCAGAGGTCAATCAGAGGTATTTCAGCTCTGTCTAAACCGATTTTGATAAAATAAAGTATGTTTTATCTCTAAAATCACACGCTCTTTCGAATACTACACTCAGTTTCCTATTGACTAACAAGTCAATTCTTTTTAAAGCGCCCTCTAAGCCAAAACTATAATATCCCTTTAACTCCTAGAATGCCAAGTTCGCATTTTTGCGAGTAACAATACACACAAATGCCATAGAGCATTCAAATTCCTGGTATGTTAAGAGTTAAAGAGAACTTGTAACATTGCCCATATACAAAATATCTTACTTTGAATTAGAGTAATGTAGTTCATTCTACCTTGCTGTATTCGCATTAGCAATAGAAGCATGGAACATGTTTTTGTTTTTCAAATTTCCTTTTCGTAAACAAATATTTACGATTTAAGTATTCGCATTTCACTGGTAAGTGTATACGAAGGCAATGCAATAGGTTAGCGGATATTACTTTGCCTTTTCGTTTATAACTTGGCCATACTACATCCGTTCAACATGATCCTTTCACATATTACTCAGTAGTATCAGTAGTATTACCCATTGTATCAACCATTCATCACTTTTTGCACATGCCAATAAAGCTACTAGATCCCTTCAATGTCAGCTGCTCCTGGTCGATTTGCTCTGGTATGGAAAACAGTTTGAAAGATCACTAGGGTATTGCATTACCCATTTCCCAATGCATTATTCCGTTTCGTATTATCATATAATTAATATGAACATAATTATTAAAAGGGTCCTTATTGGTGGGTTCGTGTATTGTGTAGGTTGGGATGTGGAATAATCTTTGGTTTGGTATCCGTTTACGCACATTAACCTATAAAAGCATTTTGTGTTTAAAACAAATTTATTGTACAAATTAAAGCAATGCCATTATTAGCATCATCAGATTCATAATTCTTTAAAGTGGACTTCCATACAATTTCAAGCTTCTAATGATTGAAAGACAGATATTCTAGGTTCACAATTTTGTATGAACAAAGTATGATTGTGGGTTCTTATAATTGGTTTTGTTTTGGAATTATAATGACACAAATTCGCGAGCGAGCTTGTTCTATCCCACAATGCACCAATTTGTGACGTACGACCCTCACTATGCGCCTATCTATGTTTTTACACTACAGCGAATGTGTTCTTTTGATCGGACCAATACAATGCTCGATCATGAATAGTTTAGTCCACGCTTTCCATGCCTTTGAGCATTACTGCATTGTTGAGCCGTTTGAAAATACTTGCCTGCCCGATATTGTAACACGTTTGGCTTTCATTGGAATTTGAATAGACACAAAGAGGTTATTGAATTTGCTGGCTCTGCATGACCGGCTATTATGAATGACACATGCAGTGATCACAATGCAGTAGCACCGGATTCAAGCCTACTCAAGAAATTGAGCAAAGTGAGGGTGCTACGTAAAGGGTCTCATGATTGTGCGCGGTAAATGAGTTGATGACATTAGACAAATCTCTTAGAAATCCACCAAAGTGAGTCAAATCCTGAAAATATTCAAGCACATCCCTAGATTTATTTCCAATAATATACTGTATTTGTTTAAAAACCTTCCGGAATTCTCCTTTAAGGAATACTTTATTAAGGAAGGACTAGTGAAAATTATAAATTGATCTTTTTTATTTTGAAATAATTTATATTGCTAAAGGCGACAATTTGTTTGTATAAACTTTTATTTCAACTATTGTTTTTGTCCATATTCACCCATAGATGGCGAAGAATGTGCATCCAATCCCTGCCTCAATGGAGGCACATGTGCAGACGAGACGGGTTTCTACATATGCGTATGTGGTGATGGATTCGTCGGGTTGAATTGCGAAGGTATGTTTTTTTATGATCATAAGACAATTATTTTCCCTTCAAAGTAGCATTACTTAATGTAGAGTGTATGATATAATACAAATTATGTGCTAGTACCATAATATTTGAGTTAAAACATTAAGTAAGGTCTCAGATATGTATATCAACAGTTTATGGGTTATTACAACAGTTCAGCGTTCTGTTGCGTAGTAATGTCTTTTCTATATACATTGAAAAATGTTTAAACGAGAACTTATCTGATTTAATCTCAATAGTAAAAGTAGAACAGGCTCGTTAGTAAATGGTTGTGCTAGTAAAGCCCAATGCCCACTATGCGATCTGGGCTTAGCGATCTATAGCGATCTTGCCCGAATAGGAGCAATCCCCTGAGATCTGTGGTTAGGTCGCAAAGTGGGCACCAGTGACCGCACCAGATCCCTGAAACTCGCGTCCGCAAGGGTGGTGTCGGTTGCGGTCGCCGGGGTATTGACATGTTCAAAAATCTGGCGACCAGATCGGTCTCGATCGCAATCGCGGCAATCTGCTGTGGCCATTGGTGCCCACTTTGCGACTTAACAAGGATCTCAGGGGATCGCTCCTATTCGGGCAAGATCGCATAGTGGGCATTGGGCTAGCGACCTTGGAATCACATCAGTTCGCAGTGAGTCAGGCCGATTCCATTGTGCACCGGATCTTTTCAGTGTGACTTCTTCGGGGTCATGCCTTGACCCCATTTCCACGCATTATCCATGAATACAATAGCCAGTTATTCACGCTTGTTTGACTTGGAATTTGTTAAATTTGTTGAACGTGTGCGCATGGCCAGTGATGGCTAGCCGTTTTAACATTTATTTCCTTTTCTTGATATCAAGAATTACCATTGCTTAATAACAACAAATCATTTCTTGATATCAAGACTTCATTTCTTGATATCAAGAAATCGAATTCTTGATATCAAGAAATGGAATTCTGGATATCATGAATTTAATTATTGATATATAAAAACAGAATTCCTGATATCAAGGATTTATATTATCAGGAAATATGAACATTGCCCAAATGGCTTGCCATTTGTGCGATCCCGCCCGACATGCGATCGAGAACGAAATTTTTGAACATGTCCAAAACCTGCCGACCGCAACCGACACCACCCTTGCGGATGCGAGTTGAGTTACAGCGATCTGGTGCGGCCATTGGTGCCCACCTTGCGACTTAACTACAGATCTCGGGGGATCACTCTTATTCGGGCAAGATCGTTCTAGATCGCTAGGCGCAGATAGCAAAGTGGGCACTGGGTTTAAAAAAACTCGCAAAGCTGATTATGATGTCTAGACAAGCAAGAGCGAACAATACCTGGCTATAATCATCAACCATGCACGCATGCGTGGAAATAAGGACAATGCATTTCTCAGGGGAAGTCGCCGTGAGATCGCATAGTGGGCACCGAAAAGATCGCGTACGCAATGAGATCGGGCTGACTCGCGGCGAACTGGTGCGATTCACACCGAACCGAGATCGCTAGCAACTCGGTCTAGATCGCAAGCACAGATCGCAAAGTGGGCACTAGGCTTAATACTGTGCCTAGTGCCCACTATGCGATCTGCGCTTGCGATCTAGCCCCAGTAATACGCAGCTGATAAACCTATTCATGCACCACTTCCAAATGTTTTTTTTTTTTGGCTGGCGCATTGCAATCCGAGGACCTGCATAAATACGCTATTAATAAGGAGTAGTATGTCCCATTAGGTAAGAACAATACTTGAAGGTGCAATATTTTAAAACTAAGAGCACTGCTTTAGTTTGAACCTAATTTGAAACTAATACAAATGTAAAACTACATGTTTTCTAATTTGTAACCAGATATCTACGAATGTTCCTCAAGCCCTTGTCATAATGGAGCGACCTGTGTCGATGGGGTCAACCGGTATAAGTGTAACTGTCTTGATGGATTCGAAGGAATTAATTGCGAGATAGGTAATTATGTGTTATGCCTTCTCTCCGCGAATGTTCATATCATAGGATAGGAACTGGATTGCGCAAAAAATTCCATAATGTTTATGAGAGCAACTGTCAAAACTGGCCCTGTACTAGGAGACTATACGGGTAAATTGCTTGATAATAGGATTTGTGTTAGGGTTACTTTTGGGGTTATAAAAACAGTAGACCCAATCTAGTAATAACAATCTGCGTATAGAGTGGGATAATTGCTTGATTCTATACCATTCAAGAGGTTGTGTGTTCGAGATCACCTCAAAACATTTCTTTTGCCGCTCAAGAAAGATAAGTAGGCGTTATTTCCAACTATTTTGTAATTAGTTCCTCTTTCTAAGTCACATTGACAAATTAAAACCCAATTTGCTTACATACCATCCTACGATGTACACATTTGCCATCACCTTGAAGGGTGGGGAGGCATGCAAATATGTTTTGAAGTCGATAGACCCATGGATTAACTATATGTCCGTCAGTACATTCATTAGGGCACACACATGTAAACCACCCGAATAAGCAAGCGTACCCACGTCCTTTTATAGATACTGCTCTCCTTCCCCGAAATCAGGAGAAATGTTGGAGGATTAACATCAAACTGAAAGCCCTTATTTGCCCTGAGATGTAGATCTAAATACAATTTGGGGGGAAATTAACGGCGATATAACATCATGCATAAAACTTATATATTACAAACTTTAATATATTCACAACCGATTGGCCTTAAATTCGCCCATTTAGGTATCTTGAACATGTAACAGTTTGGGATCATGTAGTGTGAAGACTTACGTATGCATACGCATATTTCTATTATGTAAATTGCACAAAAATGATGGAGTCATGAAGATACTGTTTGACAGTTCGGTAAATATCCTGTAATCTTGGTTTGAATCTCAAACAAAACCATAAACAAACCGAAGTATATGTCTGGGAGATTTCTGATGATTAATTTAAACATGACTTTGTTAACTCGGAAATTCTTGTTTATTTGTGTTTTCACATTGAATTATGTTCATTTCTTATCAGATATCGACGAGTGTTTGTCAGACCCTTGTCAATATGGAGGGACCTGTATCGATGAGATCAATCAGTATACTTGTACTTGTATTCCTGGCTACGAGGGAATCAACTGTGAACGAGGTAATTATCATATCTATTTCTCACTCGTGATCAGATATCAATGAATGCTCATCGAGCCCTTGTCATAATGGAGCGACATATACTAATGGGATCAATCAGTATCATGTACTTGTGTTGATGGAATCAAAGTAGTCAGTTGTGAGATAATTTGTATTATATCCCTTCTATGAATATTCATGCGTATTCTAGAAACTTGATTGGTCAATTGGGGCTCTCACAATACAAATTATTTCCACTATATCAATCTGAAAATTGGAGAATAGTTTTCACTATTTTTGCCCATAGCATGAAAATGACGTCATAGACGCCGGGTGATCATATTGCTCATACATGTCATAGAGATGCGTGTTATAAGCTTCTCTGCGAGCGGAGGTCTTGTTTTAGCTTGCGAAAGATGCTCGACGAGATTTTCCAAAGAGTAATTTAAAAAGAAATAGTACAGAATATTTTCACCCGTGAATATCAATAAGTTCCAAAGAATATTCTAGAGATGCATTTCATGTATAACATGGCGGTATTCGAAGGGATATAAAACAAATATCTCACAGCTTGGTATATTTGTATAATGCCTCCGCCCAAGAATGTTCATATCGTAGCGTATTGCTAGCCTAGCTGGCTTCCATGAATATGGGCACAGGATGGCGCATAATAATTCTGGCATGTCTATAAGAGCAATTTGTTTAAATTGGTCAGTATTAGGAGACTAAATCACGATCTGTTATGAGATCTCGCGCCCATATATATACCGGACAAGATTGAATGCGCCTCATTCAGTGATCTACACTTAAAGCGAGCACATAGTCACTGTCAACTTGCTCTTGCTGTAATTTTGAAGCCTTTGAGAGATGCCACCCAAGGGTACTAGACGCAAGAAGGGAAAGGGCCAGACTATCCCACCCCCTGAACCTGAACCAGTCCAGCCAGAGCCAGCACAAGAGGAGGCAGGGGAGACCACCCCCACCCAGAAAGCAAAGAAGAAAAAAACAGTAACTGCCTTTACTGAAAAGCAAAAAGAGGAAATCATCGAGTTCCTCATGAGAAATGAGGTCCTCTACAGCAAACGCCTTGCGGGTTTCAAGGATGTCACCCAGAAGGAGGATCTCTGGGCTGCGCAGGCTGCCAAGATAGACAATACTGTGGCGCAACTTAAAACATGGTACACAAGCATGAGGACCATGATGGGCCGGCTGAAGAAACGCGCCAAGAAGAGTGGGTCAAGAGATGTCACTATACTGACATGAACAGCAAAGAGACAGAGCACAGCACAGCACAAAGTGGGTGTGGGATAAGTTCTCCTTTTTGATCCCTCACATTGAGACGGTGGATGCCATAAATGTGGCCTCCTTTGCAGCAGCAGCAACAAGTGCCGCATTGCGTCATGAGGTAGTTCATGAGTGCGAAGGTGTCATCCCCCAGGACGAAGAATGGCATGTCTTGGTGGTCATCAGGGCTTGCAGTCAGAGGGCAGGGTGGGGGACTCCTAGGGCTTCCTCTTCCAGGCCGTTGAACAACTCAGAGTCGCCAAATATCTGAGCATCTGACATGTGTCATTTTCCACCAAGCTCGATCCACACAAACTTGCAATCTGCATCCACCATCGCTAGGATTGGTATCAGAAAAAGCCTTTGTAATTCTAGTACAAACTGCCAGTGTGATGTGGCTTCTTGATAGCAATGTGTTTGCCATCCAGGGATCCAGGGCCCCAATGGCGTGGTGGATGTTCCATCTCTGCTCTTAGCTATGGCTGTACAGGCTTCAGGGGGTCACAGGTAGGCTAAACACCTCATCTTTGTACGCTTGCACAATTGTCTGGCACACTTCTGGAACTATCTCTGAGATGCTGGACACTTCACACCTGAGGGCATACGCAAGGGACCGATAGTTGTTTCCAGTGACAAGGTGCCTCAATGTCACTGCCAGTCAGTCCAGGTGAGAGGGGTTGCCTGAAACTGGTGAGTTCCCTCTCGATTGCTGGGGCCACGCTCTGCAAGACTTCACCGAAGAGCTGTGGTGTTAACCTTGACTGTGTATTTTTAGAACGCTACTGGATCTTCTAGCCTCAATTGGTGTCTAGGAGGCTGGAGAACTGGCCAAGCGGTTGTCCCCTCTCCTCTCCTCTGTGAGCCATAGTCGCAATCAACACTGCCTGAATGCAGCTGTCCTGGCCCTTTGTGGTTGGGTTGTGGCGGGTCTGGCACTCTGGTTGCTGCTCGTCTTCTTCCTCTCTGGCGATAATGTGAGCATACAGTAATACTGCAACTGTCACGTTGTCATCATCCTCAACTTCTGCCATCATCAATCATGTCAATGGTTGTGGGTTGTAGCGTTCACTCTGTAGAATTGTTCAAGAAACAATAAAGTCCATGGTCAGTCGGGCTGTATCCGTCGGGGTCCAATCGTAGCTCAAATCGTGATCACTCTCGATCCTCATCGTGAAAGACATCGCGACCACAATCGTATCCTATCGCAACAGAGCGCGTCGGTTCGTGATGAACGTATCGGAAGGTATCCGAACGTATCTGCACGTACCGGATCGTCCCAAATCTGGGACCCCGATCGTGATGATTGTGTCACATCGAGACCCAATCGTAGACTCAATCGGGACAATCCTATTGGAACGTATATGATCGTATCTGAACGGGAGACTAGATCGTGACAGATCGTGTCACCTGAAATTGACCAATCGTGACCATATCGCATCCAAGCGCACCAGATCGCACCAGAACGTATCGACTCGCATCACCTCGTATCCAAACCTGTAATTTCAGAGAAGTTCCACGATCAGCTACGAATGGCCAATCTTGGCGTTCGTAACGGATCGCACGACAGTGGGAACGCCGCATATAGAAAGAAGAGAAGGCGTTATTTATTTCCGTCTAACTATGCTGTCAGCAGTGCCTCTTCGCAAAGTCGCATTGACGAATTAAAACCCAATTTGCTCAGATACCATCCTACAATATACACATTCGCCATCACCTCGAAGGGTAGGAAGGCATGCAAATATGTATGTCTATGTCCACCCGTAAGTACATTCATTAGGGCGTACACATGTAAACCACCTGAATAGGCAAGCGTACCTACGTCCCTTTATAGACCCTGCTCTCATTCCCCGAAATGTTGTAGGATCAACATCAAATTGAGTGTCCATTTTTACCCTGAGATGTAGATCTGAATACAATTTCGGGGAAATTAACAACCGATTGACATTACAGATTCTACCCTTTAGCCTTTTTAGGTATCTTGAAAATGTAACGAAGTAAGATTTTAGGCTCATGTAGTCATGTGTAAGGACTTGTGTATGCATAAATATATCATATTTCAACAAGAATCGATAGATGTTCATTACCCAAAATGATGGAGTCGTGAAGATGCTGTTTGACAGTTCGGTAAATATCCTGTAATCTTGGTTTTGAATATCAAACTCAACCATAAACAAACGGTAGTATATGTCTGTGTGACTTCTGGTGAATCATTTTAACATGACCTTTTTTTCTCGGAAATTCATTTTTATTTGTGTTTTAACATCAACTTTTGTTCATTTGTTATCAGATATCGACGAGTGTTCGTCATACCCGTGTCAAAATGAAGGGACCTGTACCGATGGGATCAATCATTACAATTGTACTTGTGTTGCTGGCTACGAGGGGATCAACTGTGAACCAGGTTATTATCACAATATTGTCTGTTTGTTTGTTTGTTTCGTATGACATATATGCACATTTATAAATTCAAGTCTAGGTTTCCCAGCCAGGTCAGAGCAGCATCTGTTGTCTGATGAATCCCCTCAAAACTATCAGGGAAACATCGGAGAGGGCAGTCGTTTACCACATGCTTCACTGTCTGGTCTGGGTTCCCGCAGTCACATGCAGGGCTGTCTTTCATTTTCCATCGATGGAGATGATGGGCTGACCTTGCACGGAGTGTTCTTATCCTGTTCAGAGTCACCCATTGCTTTCTGGGGAGGTTGAACCCTGCTGGCTCTGACGTAGGGTCCTGTACAAGGTCATGGTTAGGGAAGTCGGACTCTGCCCAGGTTTTGCGCCATTCTCCTTTCAGGTCAAACTCTTCTAGAGACTTTGCAGAAGTCCAAAAGGGTGTCCGTGATTTGAGGCGCATTTTGGGTAGGTTTCCTAGGTCTTCGTGGATAGGTAGGTCTGGGTTGGTGGAGGTGCGGTGTAGTTCCTTGCGCATTTTCTCCTGTCTGCGTACACCAGGGGGAGCGATGTGGGAGAGAGCAGGTAGCCATTGAAGAGGTGTTGACTTAAGGGTGCCAGTAATTATTCTCATAGCCGAGTTCAAGATTACATCTACCTTCTTGGTATGGCAGCTCTCTGTCCATACTGGTGAGCAGTACTCTGCAACAGAGTAGACTAGAGCTATGCAGGCTGTTCGGAGGGTTTGTGTGCCTGAACCCCAGCTATTTCCTGCAAGCTTCCGGATAATGTTGACTCTGGTCTTCAGTTTTCCAGAAACCCTCTTGAGATGTTCGTGATAGGTGAGGCTGCGGTCCAGGGTAACTCCAAGTTATTTGGGGAACTCTTCATGCTTAACTGTTTTGCCACAGAAGGTGACATTCAGTTCTGTTTTCGCTTGTCGGTTACTGAGGTGGAAGGCAGTGGTTGTAGTCTTATTGGGATTGGGACGAAGGCGCCAGTAGGTGAAGTAGTCCTCCATCTTCTTCATGTCCTCGGTGAGGGTTCTGCTAAGTACGTTGAAATCGGTGGATTGGGTAGCTAGTGCAAGGTCATCTGCATACGCAAATTTCCTGGACGTGGTCTCTGGCATGTCACTTACATAGATGTTAAAAAGCATCGGGGCCAAGACAGATCCTTGAGGGAGGCCGTCGTTGAGGGTTCTAGCCGAGCTTGTTTGTCCTCCAAGTGAAACTCTGAATCTTCTGTTGCTGAGTATGGAAGCAAGGATGCGCATGGTTGTCTGACACTTGAAGATGCGGGACGCTTTGAGTAGCAGGCCATGTCTCCATACAGTGTCGTAGGCTGATGAGAGGTCAATCAGTGCCACGCCCGTTTTGAGGGCGCGCTGATATCCTGCCTCGATGTAGGTAGTGAGGGCTAGGACTTGGTCGGAACAGCTCCTTTTCGGTCTGAAGCCTGCTTGCTCCTTTGGTAGCACAGGTTCTACCAATGGGCTAAGCCTGACTAGAAGGAGGCGCTCGAACAGTTTGTAGGATGTGCACTGAAGAGAGATGGGACGGTAGCTTGCAGGGTCGTTCGCAGGTTTCCCTGGTTTGATGATCGCAATCACTTTAGCCTCTCTCCAAGCCTTTGGGATAACTCCGGAAGAGTGGATGTATGTGAAGAATGAGGCCAGCCAGCCGCGGCCTTTTGGTC
The DNA here is from genome assembly GCA_037951105.1 of Echinarachnius parma. Classification (NCBI taxonomy): domain Eukaryota; kingdom Metazoa; phylum Echinodermata; class Echinoidea; order Clypeasteroida; family Echinarachniidae; genus Echinarachnius; species Echinarachnius parma. Next base: position 41,056 of record JBAMJV010013700.1, on the reverse strand, counting down.
CAAGGTTCTTCAGGAATTATGGGTAGATTCCATCAATTCCCGCAGCTTTCCCTGATTTTGTGGATGAGAGACCAATGTCGACATCTTCTCTAGTGTAAGGTCTTGCATGTGGGGAAGTCTTAGCTGATGTTGAGTAGGACTTGGAAAGGTTCTTCTTGACTTCTTTACGTGATGCCTTTGTAGAAGGTACCTTGGAATTGAGGAGCAGGCGTGAAGCAACAGCATTTGCTGTTACTTTAGGAGGTTGATGTTGAACCGGGGTTGCTGCTCCAAGATGTCGAAGAAGGTTCCAGGCCTTCCGGCTCGAGTGTGTAAAGTTGAGATCTTCTACCGTCTCTTGCCAGCGCTTTTGTCTAGCTGTGTCAAGGGAATCCAAGAGTTCTGTTGCAATGTCTGGATCACCAGTGGATTCATACTGCTTGAGGAGCTCTTCTGATTCTGGCAGCCAGCAAGGTGTGAAGACTTTACGAAAGCCACGAGGGATGTGTTTCTTGGCAGTGTCCTTGAGGATATTGCAGAAGGATGTGTAGCTTTTGGGGACTGGTTCAAGATTGGTGATTTGCTCCTCCACGTCATCTGTAAAGGCTTTCCAGTCAGCTTTCCTAAAGTTCCATCGTGGTTGGGGCTTTGATTGGATAAGAGGTATCTCTACTCCAATATGGATTAAAGCTGGACGATGTTGGCTATGAGGGAAGAGAGGAAGTATCTTGCGAGATGCATGTAGTGGGCGGCCATTGCTGGTTTTGGACAGGAAGCAGAGATCCGGATTGTAATCCCTTCTCCATCTGCTTGAGTGGAAAGTTCCCGGTTGTTTGGCATCATGAAGGAGGTAACGGTCGCAGGCTGATGCCCACATATCCAGTTGCTCTCCATTCTCGTCATCTTTGGCATAGCCCCAGGATGAGTGATGACTGTTGAAATCTCCAGCATGGACTTCAGGGTGGGTATGGGTCTGAAGTGCAGGAGAGGGCCAGTTCGTTTTTGGTGGTTTATATATGTTTGTAATTGTTATATCTCCAACTTTCACGGTGGCCGTGAAGATGTCATTATTGGAGGATTCCTCAAGGACGCAGAAGTCTGTCAGGTCATGTCTAAGGTAGGTAGCAACTCCATACTTGGCGTGGTGCACGGCCGCAATGAGCTTGAAGCCGTTGACGCGGAGCTTAGATGCACACGTCTCATCACGGATATGGGTTTCTTGTAGAAGGATAATGTCAATGTCGAGATCCTTTGTTGATCTAGCGAGGTAGTCACTTTTTGCGCGTGACATACCTTCCGCATTAATTTGGTATATGCAGAGAGATGTCCCTATTATGCGAGATGGTTGGCCTTGATAAGGGCCATTACGGGACGTTTTGCCCTGAGGAGGGCCATTCGTAGATTGACTTGGGGAAGTCATCGCTGATACACTAGGTTGTTGGTTGCGCATGTCTGGTTGATGGCATTAGTAAGGAAATATTAACTAAAGGGATAGTACAGTTGTTGGTTTAGAAGATGCTTCAGGAAATAATGAATTGGTGAGGTAATTCAAAACTAAGTTGTAGACTTGGTCGAGGAACACGTGATTTCAAACTAAGACAAAATAAACTTTGTATAATCAAAATTGGTTGACGAACAGCTGAAATATTAATCAACATATCTGATCGGAATTTGTGTGGGTTCCATATTTATTCGTTCGTTTAAGAACAACATTTATACAATGCTTAAACTTTTTGCAAAATTTACGACAGTGTTTAAATATAATTATAGTTGTCGATAATCTCTCTATTTATCAATTATTTTAACAAAACATCACATGCACAAATGTGACAAGCCTGACTAGAAGGAGGCGCTCGAACAGTTTGTAGGATGTGCACTGAAGAGAGATGGGACGGTAGCTTGCAGGGTCGTTCGCAGGTTTCCCTGGTTTGATGATCGCAATCACTTTAGCCTCTCTCCAAGCCTTTGGGATAACTCCGGAAGAGTGGATGTATGTGAAGAATGAGGCCAGCCAGCCGCGGCCTTTTGGTCCAAGGTTCTTCAGGAATTATGGGTAGATTCCATCAATTCCCGCAGCTTTCCCTGATTTTGTGGATGAGAGACCAATGTCGACATCTTCTCTAGTGTAAGGTCTTGCATGTGGGGAAGTCTTAGCTGATGTTGAGTAGGACTTGGAAAGGTTCTTCTTGACTTCTTTACGTGATGCCTTTGTAGAAGGTACCTTGGAATTGAGGAGCAGGCGTGAAGCAACAGCATTTGCTGTTACTTTAGGAGGTTGATGTTGAACCGGGGTTGCTGCTCCAAGATGTCGAAGAAGGTTCCAGGCCTTCCGGCTCGAGTGTGTAAAGTTGAGATCTTCTACCGTCTCTTGCCAGCGCTTTTGTCTAGCTGTGTCAAGGGAATCCAAGAGTTCTGTTGCAATGTCTGGATCACCAGTGGATTCATACTGCTTGAGGAGCTCTTCTGATTCTGGCAGCCAGCAAGGTGTGAAGACTTTACGAAAGCCACGAGGGATGTGTTTCTTGGCAGTGTCCTTGAGGATATTGCAGAAGGATGTGTAGCTTTTGGGGACTGGTTCAAGATTGGTGATTTGCTCCTCCACGTCATCTGTAAAGGCTTTCCAGTCAGCTTTCCTAAAGTTCCATCGTGGTTGGGGCTTTGATTGGATAAGAGGTATCTCTACTCCAATATGGATTAAAGCTGGACGATGTTGGCTATGAGGGAAGAGAGGAAGTATCTTGCGAGATGCATGTAGTGGGCGGCCATTGCTGGTTTTGGACAGGAAGCAGAGATCCGGATTGTAATCCCTTCTCCATCTGCTTGAGTGGAAAGTTCCCGGTTGTTTGGCATCATGAAGGAGGTAACGGTCGCAGGCTGATGCCCACATATCCAGTTGCTCTCCATTCTCGTCATCTTTGGCATAGCCCCAGGATGAGTGATGACTGTTGAAATCTCCAGCATGGACTTCAGGGTGGGTATGGGTCTGAAGTGCAGGAGAGGGCCAGTTCGTTTTTGGTGGTTTATATATGTTTGTAATTGTTATATCTCCAACTTTCACGGTGGCCGTGAAGATGTCATTATTGGAGGATTCCTCAAGGACGCAGAAGTCTGTCAGGTCATGTCTAAGGTAGGTAGCAACTCCATACTTGGCGTGGTGCATGGCCGCAATGAGCTTGAAGCCGTTGACGCGGAGCTTAGATGCACACGTCTCATCACGGATATGGGTTTCTTGTAGAAGGATAATGTCAATGTCGAGATCCTTTGTTGATCTAGCGAGGTAGTCACTTTTTGCGCGTGACATACCTTCCGCATTAATTTGGTATATGCAGAGAGATGTCCCTATTATGCGAGATGGTTGGCCTTGATAAGGGCCATTACGGGACGTTTTGCCCTGAGGAGGGCCATTCGTAGATTGACTTGGGGAAGTCATCGCTGATACACTAGGTTGTTGGTTGCGCATGTCTGGTTGATGGCATTAGTAAGGAAATATTAACTAAAGGGATAGTACAGTTGTTGGTTTAGAAGATGCTTCAGGAAATAATGAATTGGTGAGGTAATTCAAAACTAAGTTGTAGACTTGGTCGAGGAACACGTGATTTCAAACTAAGACAAAATAAACTTTGTATAATCAAAATTGGTTGACGAACAGCTGAAATATTAATCAACATATCTGATCGGAATTTGTGTGGGTTCCATATTTATTCGTTCGTTTAAGAACAACATTTATACAATGCTTAAACTTTTTGCAAAATTTACGACAGTGTTTAAATATAATTATAGTTGTCGATAATCTCTCTATTTATCAATTATTTTAACAAAACATCACATGCACAAATTTTAAAATTTGTTGAATCCTTTGTTTTTAGAGAGAGCTCTCATGTGTTTAACGGCTTCTTTTGTTTTAACTTTAACATGCGTTTTACTTAGTCGTTTGTAAGTTTTATACCTTTCGAGCATAGTGGAGTTATAACCATTTGTTTGTAATGTCATAGTGGAGGTTTTGGTTACTAAATTTAATTTTCACCAAAACTGTACTATCCTTTTAAAATGCATTCTTCAAATTTATGTAATTAAATTTATCTTGGAAGTAGACGGGAAGTCGATTTGGATACAATCCTTTCCAAACACATGTTATTTATGTAAAGTTCTCAAATGTGTTCATATCCTCATTCCGAAGTCTTATCTTGTAAAACGAATATCAAATCAAATTCTATTAGTAAATACATATTTGTAAAAGAAGGTGCTGATCTTTTATATTTCTAGTTTGTTAAAACGAGTTTGAATTAATCCATTATCAATATAAATGTGAATGAAAATATATCAAGTTTTACTACTTCACTGTTGTCATCGTTTGTTTCTCCTCTTTTCAGAAATAAACGAATGTGTGTCAGCCCCTTGTTTGAATCAAGGAACATGCATCGACCTTTTAAATTCCTACAATTGCAGCTGTGTGGAAGGTTTCAGAGGAGACGAATGTGAAGAAGGTATTAACTTGTAAACATGTATAAATAAATAAGGATAATGATGGCCGCACATTCCGTCTTCTGACGCTCGCGATGTATGTGATATAGAAATATACGATAATGAATGCTACGTCGTTTGGCGCTTGCAACATACGCATCAGTATTATTACCATGGTCACTGGATACACACTGCAATACAATACGTGCGCATTTGATACTCCCTGGGGAGTATTCCAGATAGGCACCTAGATTGGGCTCACAGTGTTATGTGATAAATTGTAATAAGTTGTCTTGCTGAAGGAAACCGCGATTGTAAAACTGTGTATAATTTGGGCCCTCACGATTGGAGAGCAAGCGCCGTGCCTATCTTGCCACACCGCGTCCACTCGGTGTGCCAAGATGAGAGGTAGCTCGGGCATGTTATATCGACTCTAGCAATCGGGGACAATAAGCAAACATGACTTTTGTATGACATTGTGAAATGCATCAGTGACTCTTAGTCCAGGCGATCAGTGCGAAAATTGCTCAGATGATGATAAAAGCATGACAATTTGTACACATGTATGTGACATCATTCTAAACATTTTCAGAGGTGGAGCCAATGAAAACTGTACATAGCATAGCAACAGTTGCTAAGCAACGTATTTTCCATAGCAACCAACATGTAAGATGCCTGTAGACCAATTTTTCCGAACAATTTAAATGTATATTAATATCTGCAGCTTTGCTCTTCATCATAACACCACCCTGGCGCAATTGCAATATACACATCGTAGCAACAATTGCTAGGCAACACATTTTCCTTAGCAACCAAGCATATTTGATGTCTGCAGACCAATTTTACTAAACGTTATAATGTATTTCAATATATTGCTTTACTATGCATAATATCTTCACTCTGAAGCCAAAGTCCACCGCACAGTGCACATGGCTTTATAATGGTTGCTATAGGCAACGCATTTGCCTGATTGTATCAACATTTGGGCTTTTCTAACCTGTCAACTATTGTTAGCCAATTTTTGACTTAGGGCCTACTGACTTAGGTGCGTAGGACGGTGTGTCCCCTTGCTCCCCTACGAGAAATCCTGCTCTATTCTAATCTATCCTGGGCTAGATGTTCTGCCTCATGTAGGGATAGACCCACATCGCACCTAACTTGGTCCTTCCATCTCGTAGGAGGGCATCCCCGTGGTCTGCGTGCGTCAAAGTCATTATGGTATGCTTGGTATGGTAGGCGGTGATGCGGCATGCGTACCACATGGCCAAACCATTTCCGGCTACGTTTTGTTATTACTTCACATATGTGCCTGGGATGTTCAGCCTCTGCCTGATCTATTCGTTCCTTATTCTGTCCATTAGGTGAACTCCAAGGATGGTCCGGAGGTACCTCATTTCAAATACCTCAAGCTTAGATCTATCTGATGTACGGAGGGTCCAGGATTCTGCTCCATATGTGGCAATAGGGAGGATCAGCGCTCTGTAGTTCCCGACTTTGTGTGTCCTTGAAATATCTTGGTTGGACCAGATGGCACTTTTCAGCCATCCAAATGACCAGGCTGCTAGTCTTGTTCGCCTCTTCACGTCATCTTTTATAGAAGGTACCATGCTGCCGAGAAAGACAAATGTATCCACTTTCTCGATGTTGGTGTTGTTTAGTGTAATAACTTGTTGGTCCTCTGTCATGATTCCGCATTTCGTGGCATTGATTTTCATTCCCCAACTTCTACATGCCTTTTCCAGTTCCCTTGTAGAAATTGGGAGTTTTTCAAATACAAGTTTCATGAGGGTGGTGTCATCTGCATAACGGATGTTGTTAGTATGGGTTAAAGAGGCTTGGAGAGAGGAGGCAGCCTTGTCGAACACAAGTTATGACATCAAACCATTCGGTTATATTCCCATTCACCATAACAGACCATTTGCTTTGATTGTACATGTTCTCTATAAGGTCGACTAGGGACTTGTCCGCACCAATGGAACGTAAACATTTCCAGAGAGCTTCTCTCCAAATAGTATCGAATGCCGCTTTAAAATCAACAAAGTTCAAGTGGATTGGTATCTTTTTTTTCTCTGGCCTTTTTGATGATCTGTCTGACGACAAACACAGCATCTGTGGTGCCTCTACAACTTTTGAATCCGCATTGTTCCTCAGTCAGATGGTTCTCAATGGTTCCCCGTATTCTCCTGAGGACCATCCTACAGAAAACTTTCCCAGGTATGGAGAGTAGCCCTGTTATAGCCCTGTAGTTGGATGGGTCCAGCTTGTCTCCTTTCTTAAACACTGGAGTGATGAGACCCATGTTCCAGTCTTCCGGGGTTTTACCTTCCAACCATGCTGCATTTATTATTTTGAGCAGGAGTTGTCTCATTTGCTGTCCACCAGTCCTCAGGGTTCGGCCGCTATTTTGTCCCAACCACAGGCCTTGTTGTTCTTCAACAGTTTTATTGCTGCCTCTACTTCTTCATTTGTGAAAGGTTCACTTAGTTTATCTGTAGATTGAGGGTCAGGTATGGTCTAAAGAGTATTTTCTACCCTTTCAACACTTCTGCAGGAGCCGTTTTAAAGATGCCGTCTTTGTTCTTTACGACAGGTTGCATCTTGTCTCTTTCTCCAGATAGTTTCTTAACCTTCTTGAAGAGCTCATGGCTGTTGCTTTTTGCGTGAGCAATTTCCATTTCTTCCACCTCTGCGTCAAGAATTTTCTTCTTCCAATTCTTCACTTCATACTTGACCATTTTATTGAGTTTTTTGTAGCTCTTCTTGTTGTGGGCAGAGGGATTATTTCGCTAAGTCGGAGCCGAACCAGCGTGTTGAATCGGCCTCGAATTACCTCCGACTGGCACTTGAATGGCAAAACGGGAGTCCTGAGGCAGCGCATAATGAGTTAATCAGGCTGACAACCAGCCGGATCGGGTCGAGTCGGCTCTGTCTGCGCTGGGCCTTGGAGTCATTAAGTCTGCCAACATCGTAGCTTTTGGGAAGGCTCTTCATTCGCTTAGACTTTGCAGGTGATATAGCTTCACATTTGCCAGTACTAGATTGTGGTCTGACCCAACAACTGCTGAGCAGTGTGATCTGCAGTTATGGAACGTCTTGATGTTCTCTTATTTGGTAATGATGAAGTCTATCTGATTTACGGGGACGTCCATGTTGCCCTCCTACATTCTTTGTATTGGAAGTATGTGTTACACACTGCCATTCCGTGTAACATACAGAATTCTAGAAGCTTCTCCCCTCTGCTATTTAGCTGTCCTAGTCCATACTTGCCCAAAGGTGGTGCCCATACTCCGTGGTCCGCTCCTACTTTGGCGTTGAGGTCGCCCATCACAATTATTAGAGAACAGTAATTGTCATGATATAGAAGTTTAAATGTTTGTATTTAGTTATAGTTACTGAGGTCACTTATTAAACTTAAATAATTGTGAGTCCATACTATTACTAGGAATATTGTGGTATTAAGTATATAACCCCCTGCATCAGCAGGGAACCCTCTTGTTGTCACCGATGGTGCTAATGTAATCTGTATACCTGCGCGAGACACATCCAGCATTACTCCCTGCAGCCATGAAGAAGCAGATTCCAGGAACATGGTACATGTTGCTGATGCCGTCAGGCAGTGCTTTCACAAGATCCTTGTTCAGACAGTAGACACTGATGTAGTTGTGCTAGAAGTAGCAACTGTACAGCAGCTAGGAAGAATGGACCTCTGGATTACATTCGGAACTGGCAAGAACTTTCACTACATCCCAGCTCATGAGATTTGTGCCTCTCTTGGCACACAAAAATCGTTGGTTCTTCCGGTGTTCCATGCTTTCACAGGCCGCGACACTGTTTCCCAGTTTGCCCAAGTTGGAAAGAAGACTGCATGGAAAGTATGGGAGACACATGATGAACTCACTGGAGCCTTCTATGAGCTGCACAGTGCACCAGAGCAAATCTTTGAAGAGACCGAGGCTTCCCTAGAGTACTTCACCATCCTTCTCTATGACAATACAGCAATATGTACCTCCATCAACGAAGTCAAAAAGCTTCTATTCACACAAAAAGGGCGTCAGATGTCAGCACTTCCTTCCATCAAGGCTGCCTTACAGCAAAATATCAGAAGGGCAGCATTGCAAGGTGGGCACCATTAAGGACATACTACTATGCCATATTGCCAGTTGCCCTCCCCATCTGAGTGGGGATGGACTTGCCCAGAACAGTGGAGGCCCCTGTTGACAAACTTACCGGAAGCAAGTGCATCCTGCCCAGAGCTACTGAAGTGTCAATGTAGGAGCAGGTATAGATACTGCAAATGTGTACGAGCAAGCACGGTGTATTGCACATGCACAGGGGATTGTGACAATGCCTGAAACTATCGTAAATGACTTAAGACTGTTCATGGTGAGAATATTAAATTGTTGAGACAATCCATCTGACCAAAAAAAGCTGGTTGCTTCCATGGATGTATTGCCTCTACATTGTGTTAAGTTGATGTATTAAAAAATACCATAACCTTTACTGATTCCAGGAAATAGGCCTTATACAGGGTGGCCCAGAAATAACGGAACGGGGCACTTCCCAAAATAAAGTAACAAAATGAACATGTCCATCGGTTAGGGTGTCCTTTCCAATGAACAACGATACCAAGAAAAGTAATTTTGGACGTGTAGTTTTTGTTTTAGGGCGCTTTGAGTGAGACCATGTCAGGTTCCTATTTTTGTCAATTTTTACCAAGTCAGTGTCTGATATTTGAGACTTACTGCCCGCCATAATTATGTCCATTCTCTCGGCACCGCTCGGCACACAGCTGAATGCACACTAACAATGGCGCGCGGAATACTCGCGTGTTCAGTGGTATGTAGGGCAATAAGTCTCATTTATCAGGCACTGACTTGGTAAAACATGACAAAAATAGGGACCTGACATGGTCTCACTCAAAGCGCCCTAAAACAAAAACTACACGTCCAAAATTACTTTTCTTGGTATCGTTATTCATTGGAAAGGACACCCTATCCGATGGACATGTTCATTTTGTTACTTTATTTTGGGAAGTGCCCCGTTCCGTTATTTCTGGGCCACCCTGTATTGATACAAAAATTGTTTGAGTTAATATGTTACTAAGCAACTAAATTTGTTATTATTTGTCAATCAACATTTATGACAATTTGTACAGTTTAAAATATACCCAAATATTTCTCTTCTGTAAACGTGTAGGCAGTACATTGTAAGGTGGAAAAGTCATTTACAAATAAACAATTAGGATATAAATAGACAGATGCTATGGTTTATCCGTTGCCTAGCAAAAAACAAATGCTGCTGGTTTTTATAATGACACTTATAGTGACCACACATAGCATCATCCTTTTGGAATGGATTAGATATGCTTAAATGGCTCGTTGCTAGGGTCAATACGTTTCTTAACAACCGTTGCTAAGAAACGTGCCGTTTGCATTGGCTCCACCTTTGAAAATATTCAGTATAGGCTCAAATATAACTGTGCCAAATGTCATGCTTTTATCATTTACTGAGCAATTCTAGCTATATTTTGCACCAATCGCCTAGACTATCTGTGCATAGGCTGTATTCAAATGAAAGTAGTACATGTTTCTCAATTGCATACAAAGAGGTACTTAAAGGCAAATTAACTAAGGATTAAGGTGATATGCCTCATAATTTCTTTAATTGTCAATATAACATTTGTCATGTTTAATTCGATAGCATACCAGTTGATCAAAAGCAATGCGATAGTTTGTACCGCATAAACAGTGTATACTTATTTTTAACCAGATATCGACGAGTGTTCATCACAGCCATGTCAAAATGGAGGGACCTGTACCGATGGGATCAATCGGTATAACTGTACGTGTATTCCTGGCTACGGTGGAATATATTGTGAAAGAGGTAATTATAACAATATAAAGGTACATAGATTGATTGTCACTGAATATTAACGAGATGGGTTTTGAATATAGATGCAAAAGCGCCAAACTGTCACATTTTCTTCATTGCAATGTTTTGAAATGTGCATATTGTTTTTCTATTTTTTTTTCTTCTTAAAATGTTCTTACTGTGGACTCTTTATTCTTGAATGAAGAGGGTAATTATCGTATTTGTTCATTTTAAACAATTTCGGATTTTTCGGAGATGAAACTTATCGATTCTTCAAAATATATCTTATTTTGTTTCTTTGTTCCCCCTCTTTTTTCAGAAATAAACGAATGTTTATCAGACCCTTGTCTGAATCAAGGAACGTGCATGGACCTGTTCAATGCATACACATGTAGCTGTGTGCAAGGTTACAGAGGAGACAGTTGTGAAGAAGGTATTGTATTAACTTATTAAATATGTCCATGTACATTATGTATATAATATAAAAATAAATGTTAATGATGGCCACTTGTATAACGCACGTTCCGTCGTTGATGCTCGCGACGCTTTATTGTTATTTATTTTACCATAGCAATAGGATATACGCTGCAAGCAATCGAGCGATCCAAAAAGTGCGTGTTTGCTACTCACTGGGGGTATCCAAGCCTTGCATATGCAAACAGTGCTAAGGAACCACGCTCCCAATTCTTCCGGGTACCTATTCATACACATGGGTTAAAAGCGACAAGTGGTGAACATTTGTCTTGTTGAAAGTAATCGCGATGGTTTTAATTTCTGTTTCAGCTCGGGCCCTCACGATTGGAGGGTATGCACTCCATTAAAGGGACTTAGTTACATTGTCCAAATCCTCAAAACAAATTTAATTCTAGCGGTTCTCTCATACCTTGTTGTATTCGTATTACCAATAAAATCATGGCACATTTTTCGGTTTTTCAAATTTCCCTTTCGTTACAAATATATGCACGATCGAAGTATTCAGTTAAGAAAAACTCCCGCGAAGTTTTTGAAACTGTGTACAGAGTGAGTGCAGTGAGTTATAGAAAAAATCACTTTGCATTTTCGCTCATTTCAATTTGACTTGAATTTTCAAACAATACCCTGTGGACATAATTATGAGATAACAACAACATACATTGCATCAACCATTCATCACTTTTTTGCACATGTCAACAAAGTTACTATAAATGTTGCTTGTAAGTATCGGTTTCCATGATGGTGTATATAATACGTGTGGTTTACGGTCGGCAGCACACACAACGCGTCGCTGATAGCGCTTCAAATCGATAGTACGTCACCCGCGTCCGCAACCCCTAGCCTTATAGCCGCGCACGCATGGAAGCGGACTACGGACGCGGACGGACGCGTTTGTGTCGCTCTCTCGGAATATTATAGTTTTTGGCGGGAAATTTGATATAGTGGATTATTATGGTCTTTTGGATATTATATTAGAGACGCATTAGAAGCATTCGGAAAGGGTAAGCACTATTTTGGAGCTTAATATTCACTATTCTATTTTTTGTTTGCACCTAACTTAGATAATTTTCGATTTGAATTGATACATGGATTCCCGCTATGGTGGGACTGCAGAGTCCACCAGGGAAGACGGTATGATTGTAGAAAATATAGGCACCGACTCTGACGGTGGCTCCGGCTCAGAATCAGATATTGGAGTGGAAATAAATGACGATACTGGATTTCAGCAAGTTAAGCATGGCCGTACTCGCAATAAAAGACCCAGACTTCATACTAACACATCTGAACATGGCAAGAGTAACTTTGACCCGAATCTCCCTTCGACCTCCACCGCTGGTACCCCACAATCTGTAAGACCCAAATTTGTACAAAAAGGTCAAATGATCGTGACTGTAATGGCTGTAGGTGGGAAAGCTTTCTTTGATTTGAACCCATTCAAATTAGCAAAAATTTTGACACAGGAAGTAGGGTCAGTGGAGGAGGCGCGAAGGATGAACCCTCACGCTATTGAGGTAAAATGTAGAAATACTAAGCAAGTACAGAAAATGATCCAGCTTGTTAAGTTGGGAAGCAATGATGTTAAAGTGGTAGAAGGGAAATTTGGAGTTGTCAAAGGGGTAATCAGTGGCGTAGACACTGAGCTATCTGAGGAAGATATTGTAAAAGGTCTACAGAGTAAGAAAGTGACACGAGTACAAAGGATTAAGAGAAAAGAAAATGGCGAACTGAAAGCAACAAGATCAGTATGTTTGACATTTCAGACAAAAGAACTACCGGAATATGTCACACTTGGATACGAAGCTTTCCGAGTGAAACCATATGTACCACCAATTATGCGATGCTTTAAATGTCAAAGAATAGGGCATAGTCAGGCACAATGTAAAGGAAAGACGAGGTGTGTAAGGTGTGGGGGTGACCACTCTTTTGACAATTGCCAAAACAGGGAAACCCCAAAATGTGTCCGCTGTAACGGCCAGCATAGCGCTGCATATGGAGGGTGCCCGGAGTTAAAGAAAGCGCGCCAAATTCAATCGTTTAGAATTGAAAACCAAATTAGCTATGCAGAAGCGGCGAAAACTCTAATGCAGAAACAGGGTGGCGATATTTTAAAGAATCAAGAACAGGATAAGGTAGATAATAAAACTACCACAAAACGCCAAGATAGCCGTCCTAGCGCTATCCCCAGGCCTACCTTTGTTGCCCAGCGCAACAAGCCTGTCGTTGACTCTAAGAGCAAGGCCGTTACAAAAGAGACAGACAAGAAAAGGGTTGTTATGGTAAGTGTACAAACACAAACTGACACATCTGAACAACAAACTCAAACAATTGAGCATCATGATGGTTTTCAATTCTCATGTGATCAACTTCTAGCTTTTTTGGTGTTTATTGTGAATAATCTGGATAATCCAGCATCCAGTTCGAAATCAAACCGCATACTACTTGTGGTTGAGGCGGCAAAGAGGTGCTTTGGAAAAAGCACGGACCCGTCTTGTATACATGCATTATTAAATGATGCCTAGTTTTGTACTTGTATTGATGGGTCTCCTGTCTCTCCTTCAATGGAATGCGCAAGGACTTACTTCCCATGGGTACGAGTTACAATCCTATTTATCAGCTTGTGCATGCAAACCTGATATTATTTGTATTCAGGAAACTTGGTTTAGAGAAAATAATGTTTTACAATTAGATGAGTATAATTGTATTCCTCACAATAGGACTACAGGAAACAGAGGCGGATGTGCCATATACGTACGAGGGAATTTAAAGTATCGTTTAATAGATACTCCCAAGGATGAAGAATATCAATGTGTAGAGATTTATTTTGAAAATATAGTATTAAGTGTTATAAACTTGTATAACCCCTGTAGAAAAATAACATGTGGCTTTTTGAGTAATGTTTGGAATAAAATGAATAAACCTGCTATTTTATGTGGAGACTTTAATAGCCATCATGAAATGTGGGGTAGTAACCACTGTGATAGAAATGGGAAAGAAATCGTTTCGTTTTTATCTGAAAATGACGCTGTTATTTTGAATAATGGAGCCCCGACTAGACTCGACGCTCATACTGGGACTCTCTCTTGTTTAGACTTGACTATTGTGAATAGCAAGTTAGCCGCTAAATGTAAATGGAATGTTATTTTAGATAGATTCGGAAGCGATCACTTTCCTGTGGAAATAGGTATAGAAGTGCCAGGAAATGAATTTAAGAAAGGTTCTTTTAATGATAGTGGACATAGTAGGAAAATTAATTGGAATGTATATAAACAAGAGATTGACATTCGTCTTTCAGAGAAAATTAATTTTGTAAATGTTCATGATGAATATGAATTTATTTTAAAAGCTATATATGATGCTGTAGAGAAGGCGGCTGTAGATTGTACGAATAGGAATAAAAAACGCCTCCCTTCGGTTCCATGGTGGAATAAGGAATGTTGGGTTGCAGTTAAGTCTAGAAATAAAGCTAAGAGGACATTTGTAAGAACTGGAAAGTATGACGATTTATGTGAATTTAAGCGGAAAAAAGCATCAGCTCAGTGTATTATTAGACAGGCCAAAATGAATTATTGGAGAGAGTATTGTAAAAAAATTAATCGTTTTACTCCAGTTACGCAAATATGGAAAATGATAAGGAAAATGAGAGGAGAATTTATTAATAAGAAGAAAACAATTGTTATTAGTATTGATGGAGTATGTGTAAGTGATAATTGTGAAGTTGCAAATGCATTAGGCAGTTGCTATAAAGATAATATTTGTGCAGGTACTAATACTAGTGTTGATGACAATGAGACGTTTGTACTTAATGATACACATGCAGTGGAAAGCTTGAATGAACCTTTTAATATGTTTGAATTTAAGGCAGCGATTAAGTTGTCAAAAGAATCAACCCCCGGTTTAGATGGAATTTGTAAACGCCATATTGTCTCTATGTCTAAAAGCGCTCATCATAAAATATTGGATTTGTTTAATCGTATTTGGGAGACGTCTAACCTTCCTAATGATTGGTTACATGCTATTCATGTCCCATTATTAAAACAAGGAAAGAGTGAGACAGACCCTAATTCATATAAACATATAGCCTTGACTTCATATTTGTGTAAGATAATGGAAAGAATGATATATAAGAGACTGGATTGGTATGTGGAAAAATATAATATTCTATCTGACTGTCAATCGGGGTTTAGAAAAGGCAGAGGAGTCCTTGACTCGATTGTCATGCTAGATACTGATATTAAAAAATGCATGATTGATAAAGGATATTTGGGTGTGGTTTTTATGGATTTTAATAAGGCGTACGACTCTGTTGAGAAGAGTAGTATTATAAGGAAGTTGAAGATGTATGGGATTAATGATAGACTTTTATTATGGATATCATCTTTTCTTTCTAATAGATCTTTTAAAGTGAGAGTTAATGGAGAAGTGTCTAATCATTTTGTTGTTGATAGAGGCTTGCCTCAAGGAAGTGTAATATGTCCTTTATTGTTCAATATTTTGGTTAGTGATATAACAAAAGGGATATCAGTTGCTACCATGTCTGTATATGCTGACGATATTGCTTTTTGGATTCCTTGTAAAAAGCTGGAATTATTAGAGAGTAAACTTCAGTCCTGTATTAATACTCTGTATGAATGGAGTAAGGTGTGGAAAATGACCTTTTCAGCAGAAAAGTCATGTTATATGGTATTTACTAATAAGAAAAGTAATTGTGGAATGAAGTTATGTATAAATGGTTTGAAATTAAACCAAGTACAGGAGTATAAATATTTGGGAGTATTATTTGATAGTAAATTAACTTGGTCAAAGCATATTGAGAAAGTAAAAATAAGTTGTCAAAAAAGAATTAATATGATGAGATGCGTATCTGGTTCTTCATGGGGAAGTGATTTTTATGCTCTTAATTTGATGTATAAACACCTTATTCGACCTGTCATAGATTTTGCTGCAGAGGTGTATGGCTCTGCCTGCCAAACTCTAAAAAATTCGTTGGACTCTATACAATATCAATGTTTAAGGCTAGCTACTGGAGCCCTTCCAACGACATCTTTAGAGGCTCTGCAAGTGGAGTGTGGAGAGATGCCCTTAGAATTAAGGCGTCAGTTATTGACTGATAGATTGAAAAATAGAATTTTGAGTTCTTGTTTAAATCATCCCACAAGAGCATGTTTATTGGATTGTTGGCAATTTCATACACAAAAATGTGAAGAAAATATTAAATATCAATCTATAGCTGTTCGCACTTTAAAGTTGGATGTAGAGGTAGATACTTTTTGTATACCAGTACACCCTCCTTGGCATGTTATAGAACCTGAAGTTTGTTATGATATTCATAATAAAGTAAGTAAGTCAGATATGGTCGATCATCAAAGAATAGTTACTCAAGAAGTTATAAATACTCGTTGGATAAAATATTTAAGAATATATACTGATGCATCAAAAGAGATGGTCAATGGATCTACGGCAGTCGCTTTTTATATTCCTCAAATGAGTGTATTATGTGGAAAAAAAGTGTCACCCATTTCAATATGCCGAGCGGAACAAGTAGCCATGGTTATGGCACTAAATTGGATTGCAGATTTCCAACCGTGTTCAGATGTGGTAATATTAACGGACTCTTTGAGTAGTCTATATGAAATTGAAAATGTATCAAATGATAATATTGTGCAAGAAATAATGTTTCAAGTTGCAAATTTGTATTATATGGGCATTAGTATATCTTTTGTATGGATTCCTTCACATTGCAATATTTATGGAAATGAAGTGGCTGACTCGTTGGCAAAAGCAGCATTGAAAAGAGAATATATAGATATTTATGTTAAGAAATCATGTAGTGAAATACGAGCAATTATTGGAAGGTATTATAATGCAATTTGGCAGAGTAAGTGGGATGCGTCCGAAAGAGGGCGACATTTGTATAATGTAAAGAAAAATGTACTTCCTGTCACATTACTGCGTTGTAATACAAGGCGTGAGGAAATTATTGTTTGTAGATTGAGACTTGGAGTAGTAAGATTAAATGACTTTATGCAAAAAATTGGTAAACACCCGACAGGGTTGTGTGCTACATGTTTGGTCAGTGAAACGGTGGAGCATTTTTTATTATATTGTCGTATGTATGAAAAGGAGAGGGAGATGATGAAAAAAGAATTAAAACAAAATGCTCTTAGTATATACACACTATTACAACCATGTAATATAAGTATTGTTATGAGGTTTATAAAGAGAACAAATACATTCAAAGTGTTGTAGAAGTTATGAATATTATATGTGTATGTATCCTTTTTTTTTTTTTTTTTTTTTTTTTTTTTTTTTTTTTTTTTTTTTTTTTTTCCCCCCTCTTTTTTTTTGCACACTAACTGGTGACGGGTTAAACTAATTTTAGATTAAGCTCCAAATAAAAGTGCTTACAGTATGTGAAAAATATGTTTATAAATATATTATTGTTTTAATTTTCGGATAATGTTTCTGGTACCATACACCCCCCGCCTGCATTCCGTGTATATGAGTGGCCTAGGCCTTGTGCCGAGAAGCCTGCTATTAAATCATACATAGCCGGGTTGGCAGGATTATACTTTTAGAAAGCGGTTTGTAGGTTGAGTGGACCAGTGTATTGGACAGAATCCCTTTTTTTTTTTTTTTTTTTTTTTTTTTTTTTTTCTTTAATTTTGAAAATTGAGTTTTTGATAATTTAATTATGAAAAAAAAAAAGAAGTAATGTTTGGCGTAATATATTCTTTTGAATGCAACGCCAGTTAAAATTAATAACAACAACAACAACAATATCCCCACTCCTGACGACGGATAGTCAACCTATTCGAAACGTCGAGTCCCTGCTACCATCCACCCTCTCCTCGCAATACCAACAGTCCTTTCTAGGACTATCAACAGTCCTTTCTAGGACCAACTGTCCTTTTTAGGACTCTCCTAGAAAGAATACCAACAGTCCTTTTCAGGACTATTCCAACAGTCCTTTCTAGGACTAACAACAGTCCTTTCCAGGACTACCAATTGTCCTTTTTAGGACTCTCCTAGAAATAATACCAACAGTCTTTTTCAGGACTATCCCAACAGTCCTTTATAGGACTACCAACAGTCCTTTCAAGGACTATCAACAGTCCTTTCTAGGACTACCAACAGTTCTTTTTAGAACTCTCCTAGAAAGAATACCAACAGTTCTTTTCAGAACTACACCAACACTCCTTTCTAGACCTACCATAGTCCTTTTCAGGGCTTACCAATCCACCCATCTCACATGGTGTACCCGTAAACCACACGTATTAAAGTTACTATATTCCTTTAATCTCGCCACACCACGTCCACCGGTGTGCTAAAATGAGAGGTAGTTAACCCATGGTCAATAAACAAACATGTATATTAATAAGGTTGTGATGTATCTTAATTCTTTTTCATTCAATAGCATACGATGCGTGTGATGACTGCCGGGACGTACAAACATGCGTGAACGAAACAGGGTTGTTAGTGTGTGTCTGTGTGCAGGGTAAAGTGGAGGATTTCTCGACTGGCCTGTGCATCGATGTCGACGAGTGTGCCGACGAAACGCTGAACGACTGCCATGAACACGCCCAGTGTACAGACACCGACGGGTCATACCGCTGCGACTGCATGGTCGGTTACGTTGGGAACGGAACCTATTGCGAAGGTATGTTGTCGCATCTTACATGAATGTGCTCAAACATGTTGTTTTCAGGATAATCCTGATATCAGCAAGTCTGCAGTGCGTAGCTATTGGGCCTTGTAACCACAAATAATTGTCTATAACAATTACATATTTAGTGCCGTTGCAGTAGAGGGGGAGTCAACTGCATTATCACAAGCACACCCTTTTGTAAGTTTAACGCATCAATAACGTAACATTGCATTGACATGTTTTTTTCTCTATTGTTTTTTTTTTCAATCTTAATTTGCAGTTATTCCTGAACCCTGCACATCGAACCCTTGTGAGAATGGACGTTGCGTAAATAGAGAGGGAGTAGGTTTTCAATGCATGTGCAATGAGCTGTGGGAAGGTCTCACCTGCAATATCAAGATTACTCCCACCCGTGAGTTAAAAAGATCAATATTTTATTGTTAATAACGTTCGATTGTTTTTGTTTAACATCGTGTTATCAAGCTGTAGAGGACAAAGCACAGTAGTGAATTATGCAAATATAAATATTTTCTTTATACTTAACCTGATGACAGTTTCCTAGTCCCCAACTAGGGTAAGCTGGGTTAGCTTTAGGTATCCTCTACGTTAACCCTAGTTAGCAACTAAAATATCTTGTTTACTTATGGGCCACGCCAATCAAAATGAACTAAGCAAGTAACTAAGCTAGCTGGCTTTCATGAATATGGGCCCAGACTTCTAGTGTGGGAGTTCAAATGAGCTCTTCAGGCATGTGAGGGCCCTCAAAACTCCACGTTAAAATATCTATTATCTTGATGAATATTGTGAGTAGGAATGACACCATTGCATTAAATGGACAAAGTAACATTGTCCAAATCCTCAAAATACAATTTTAATTATAGCGGTTTCCGCATACCTTATTGTATTCGTATTAACAATTAAAGGGATAGTTGAGTTCTGGTAAGGAGAGTACAGTTTTAGTGAAACTGAATTTTAGTAACCAAAACCTGCATCATTACATTACAAACTAATAGTTATAACTAGAAAGGAACACAAAATTACAAATGACGTAGTAAAGATCATGTTATCATTCAAAAAGAGCCGTTAAAACGTAAGAGGGCGCTCTCTAAACACTCATCGGTTTCAACCATTTTGAATAAAATATTGTGCATGTGATGCTTTGTTGAAATAGTGATTAGATAGAGAAATAACCAACAACTATTTAAATACCTATTTTGTAACTTTTTGGAAAGAGGAAGCATTTTTTTGAATTTTTAACGGCTGGTTCAAAATTCTCTAATAAACCCGGGGCCCCGGGTTTATTACAAATTGTTATATTTATGGATATTTCAGCCGTTTCTGAACCGATTTTGATCAAACAAAGATGATTTTATTGTTTAAATATTATGCTCTTTCAAATTTTACACTCAGTTTTTCATTACTTCACAAACCAATTAAGTAGTCTAGCGCCCTCACTACCAAAACTTAACTTTCCCTTTAAATCATAGGACCGGTTTCGGTTTTCCAAATAATCCCTTTCGTTACAAAGATATGAACGATCAAAGTATTTAGATTAAAAAAACTCCGGGCGAGTTTTTCTTCTGTATACAAAGTGAGTGCATTGAGTTAGTGAATATCACTTTGTATTTTCACTCATTACTTGGCCATGCAATGTCCATTTGAATTGAACTTTTCACACAATACCCTGTGGACAATTAAGAGATAACAAACATATACATTGCATCAACCCTTCATCACTGTTTGCACATGTGAACAAAGTTACTAGATCCCTTTAATGCTTTGATACCGGGCATGTAGCTCAGTGGTATTAGAAGAAGAAAATAATTATGACTCCCAGCAAGGCGTCCAGCCAACACGTAACGAATATGCTATACAGGATATTAAGCCTTACTTCCACATAATATGCACAGCCCGCAGAAAGTCGGAAAAACAGTGTTTGTCACTAAAGTGGCTTTAAATATTCTCTGTGTAAATAAAACGTTATTATTATTAACATAATACCTATTGTTTAATTTTCCCCACAGAGCCAATTGCAGTTAAGACCTCCCCGCTCAGTCAGACGGTAAGTCCTTTTGACATGGTCGTTCTCTCCTGTAGCTTCAACAATGCTGTGAGCTTCCAGTGGCAGAAGGACAATGTTTCAATCCCTGGTACGCAGGACGAAGGTTCCCTCACCATAGTATCAATGACTCCGAAGGATATCGGTTACTACAGGTGTGTTGGTGTGGGCGGCAACCGGGTCAAAGCAGTAACGAACCAGGCGGCACTCTACATCAAAGGTGATGATAATGAAGATAATAATAATAATGACAATGACTTTATTTCTTGGGGACCCAAATCCCCCAAATAACAAGCACATGCTCCTTTTCCGAGGTCCCAGGTATTATTTATAGAGTGTACATTTCATTGCTTTTGTATTGTTATTTGACAAATTAATTGAACTGGAAATTGAACGATGATACTTTTTTTTAAAGTAAATAACTCAAGACCCACCTGATCAAAGATTAGACTTGTTTTCACGTGGTTGTTGACGTGGTAATATTGAGCGCTCAAAGTGTTAACAACTGTATATCAAATTGTACTGTACACCGTGTCCCAGAAAAAACGAAACCGGGTTTCATGGCAGAAATTTTCTGTCATAATGAATAATTTAATTGATGATATATATATGCCTGGAAAGCTCTGTGACTCTTCTTTCATTTGATGTGCAACTTATGGCACATACTTCAAGCATGACTGAATTAGAACAATGGAAACTGGTGTTACCAATATTCAATTTGCACGCATAAATTTGAAGTTTGGGTGAGTTTTAAGAGTTGTAAACGTACTTATTTTAAAAAAGGACAAACACCACATAAAAGTTCATATTTTTATCTTTTACATGACACCTCATGCTAA
This sequence comes from Echinarachnius parma, assembly GCA_037951105.1. Taxonomy (NCBI): domain Eukaryota; kingdom Metazoa; phylum Echinodermata; class Echinoidea; order Clypeasteroida; family Echinarachniidae; genus Echinarachnius; species Echinarachnius parma. The sequence continues at coordinate 19,728 of JBAMJV010013700.1, read as the reverse complement.
AAAAATAAATGATTTATGCCAGAGAACGAGTACAATGAAAACATGCCTGATTTCTGCCCGAATGAGTGAAAGTTGAGTAAGAAGTCGCTCAGCTTTCCTGACTAGCAGCTGACAATGGACTTTGATGCATGAGTGAATTTACACAAACATGGGGATCAGGAAACAGGCTAGATCAGGAAAGTTACTCATTTGGGCTGGAATCAAGCATGTTTTCATTGTATTCGTTCTCTGGCATATATAATTTATTTTTTAATCATGAGGTGTCATATAAAAGATAAAATTATGAATTTTCATGCGGTGTCTGTCCTTTTTCAAAATAAGTACATTTACTACTCTTAAAACTCTCCCCAAAACCTCACCCAAACTTGCAATTTCTGCGCGCAAATTGAATTTTGGTAACACCACTTTCTATCGTTCTAATTCAGTCATGCGTGAATTATGTGCCATAAGTTGTATATCAAATAAAAGAAGAGACACATAGCTTTTCAGACATATATATATCATATATCATCAAGGAAATTATTCATTATAACATAACATTTCTGCCATGAAACCCGGTTTCGTTTTTTCTGGGACACGGTGTATAGTGTTTTAAATTGTATTGATTTCTTTTAAACTTCATGTTGATGTAGATCTGGCAACATTTCAGGTCAGTGATTCTACGTTCAACATCAACGTCTCATCACCGGAAGATCTGTTGAACCCAAACTCAGCGGCTTACATGGAAGCGAGTAGTTATGTAACGAACATTGTGAGTAATGACCTCTTCTCGCGATACATGAACATGTTAATATCCAGGGACAGTTAATGAATACTACCATGCCATGTATGCTGCAATCATAATGTATAGGATTTGGTGGGGGGGGGGGGGGGGGGGGCGAGGGAGAGGAAAATACTTTTGTTAGAAGGCACTGATGTTATATTGGAATCCTCTGGAAATAATGGGATCGGGTAATTTGTAATCGATCCTGAAAAGAGGTTCGGATTCGTAAATCGGAAACGAATGCCTTGGGCAAGGTGCGTATTAATATACACTGGCTCTGTGGTATACAGTGCGCACAAACAAGCCTTGTTCAACATGGCGACCCGTGGTGCAGCATCTGGCTCCACGCTTGACAATCTTTAAACCGAAAACTCAATGAAAATCCTATAATATGCATATTGTACCTCTTCTGAAAGCTGAGAACATACTGAGCATGAAAAGGTTAATTTTGAAGCCCTAACACCGCCCAGAAAACAATTAAAAGCAAATTTAAACTCTTATTCTGAACCCCGATTTTCGCCGTTTGACGGCGATTTGGTGCAGAGCAATTTGATGACGTCACAGGTTGACTATGCCCAAACCACCCCGCGTACGGCGGCCGCGGACGGTAGAGCGGTAGTACCATGGTACCCTTTGCCTCCCCCAACGATCCCCCAGTCCAGCTCGCGCGAGTTATGCTGCCCTGCTCAATCGATAGAACGCCGTCCTTGTCAATGTCATTTTTCTTGTTAGATTCGACCTGATATCTGCAAAATCGGAGAATGGTGGAAATGTCTGAAGGAAGTGAAGATTTCAGGCATGGTTTTGAGGTGGAAATCGCGAGTTCGCCAGTATCGACAAAGTTGAATTCGAGTCGCAAAGTCGGGAAAAGATGCATGGCGTATGGTAGATCGACAAAACTATCACTTTCATGGCCTCTTGGACTTTGACATTATATTGTATTTTTCTCTGTCGGCATTCTAAGCCGACAGTGAAAAATAACAATAATAATGTCGAAGAGGCCATGAAAGTGATAGATTTGTCGATCTGGCGTATGGCTGCGGCAATTGTATAGCGAATTGCACCATGTCCATGCACTAGTTTGCCGGGAAAAATGCTGGGGGAAAGGGCGCATTGAAACCCGCACTCCGGGTCGACCGGCTACCCCGCTAGCTGGCCGTGCCGCTCTCGTGAAGAGTACCCTACGAAACACAAATGTAACGTACCCAAAATCAACTAAATCTTCAAAAATTGCTCAAATAATGGTCATGATTTCAAAGTAGTTATCTTTTTTTACCTGTTTTGTGTAACTACTTTTAAATCATAACCATTATTTGAGCAATGGTCGAAGATTTAGTTGTTTTGGGGTAACGTTACATTAATTTGTTTCGTATGGTACAAGCTTCACGAGCGCGTCACGGGCAGCGTAGCGTGCATGCCGACACCGGAGTGCGGGTACAATATAGTGAACTAGCGCCAAAAGTCTCCCAAATCCCCTTTATCATTGTCGCTGTCTGATGAATCATTCCTGTCCTCTTCTTCATCTTCTTCGGAAAAATCCATTGCGAAACTCAGTTCGAGAGTATTTTCCTCCATTTTCCTCGAAATAAAACTGTCGAGCTCGATCGTACGTTATCAAAAAGCAATATACACAACACATGCAGTACATACAATGCACGCGCGTCGCTTTGCTTGATCAGCTGATCGGCCGGGCCCATTCAACCGGTGACGTCACGATTTTCAGGCCGATCGTTGAGCGAATTTCAGTCAACGAGACGGCTCTCTTTTGCCCCATTTTCGAAGCCTTTTTAAGTCAAATTTCAACATCTATATCGCGGATTAAGTTAATATCCTTAGAAAAAGTAACATTTCCTTCACAAACATACCAAATTTTGCCAATTTGAAAGTCAACGAGGGTTCGGTTTAAAGTGATCTCTGTAGATATTGCACACAATGACATTTGAGACTTCAATCCTATATCAATATCATCCTGCCGTAGATTTGTCGCAGTAATAATCGTCAGTTTGGCGATATCCGCACCCGTGTATTCAGACGGTACAGAATTTGCGCGCGCTCGGCTCAACAGTGGGGTCCATCGACTCGTTGCGCTTCCCTGTCTATCGGCCGGAAGGTGCATGATCGCGTGGCGCGCTGGCCGGGTGTGTTCAGCTACGACAATTGTACTTTTTACCGAAAACGTTGGGCAACGCTTTTGAGATGATGATTTCAAATGATAATTAGCTTCATACTAAAGGGACATTTGAAAAAATCTCACCCTATTGTATTATTTTCTTATCATAAGCTAAACAACACGGCAGAAGAGAAACGATGAAGCTCCAAGTAATTTTCATGGAGTTAGACACTTTACTTTAGACAACTTTAAACCTGCTTTCATTGTAGATTCAGAACGGACTTCAAAACGACGACGAAGTCTCCGGCTTATCACCCAACGTCGTCCCCTCAAATCTTCGACCAGGAAGCGTGATCGCGGATCTCAATATATTCTTTGAGTCGAACACGTCGTCGTTCGATCTTCTAGACCGCATGACGTTATCTCTCCAATCGCTGTCTACCTCGCTGGGTGGCCTGCTCGACTTATCTCAAAGCACCTTTACATCCACATGTAAGACATCGTGTTTCAGTTGCGTAGCGTGGTTTGGAGGGGGGAGGGGAGATTGGGGTCCGCAGTTTTCGGGACACGCTTGTTATAATACATATATCTCTATTGTGTAAAGGACTATCTCTTATCTTTGTTTATTGCTTGTATCAAATTATTTTGTGCTACGCCATTTGTTTATCTATCAGAGTATGTATGAATATGCATGTTTGTTCTTTTTCCTATTTATCTATTATATTTAATTGTATTATATATTCAACAAATATTTAAAAGTACTGTTGAATTTTTTTGAAAAAGTTTAAGCATTTTGGGTAATTTTGTCTTAAATCATCAAATAAATGCTGTATCCCACATGTATTCCAATTTAATCTATTGATAATCCAGCTGTTTTTGAACCGACTTTGATCAAATAAGTTTATTATGTCATACAAAGTGTATGCTCTTTCAAATATGACACTCGGTTTTTCATTAGCTTACAAACAAGTTGTTCTTGAAGTGCTCTCTATACGAAAACTGAACTATCTATTTGATTAATTAATTAGAAAACAAGTAAATACTCACAATCATTATACTCACTTTTATTGGTACTGATTTATTATCTTGTAGCGATTTGTTATGGAACCGAGTGGAATTCGAGATTTGGCCAAGTCTCTTTTGGAGATGGTGAATTGGACTCGTGGACCAACTCGACAATGAAGTGTCCTTTCAACACCACGAATGGTAAGTTCGCAACTCAAAGATATGTGCATATAGTCCAATGGACATTTTATACATGACCTGCAACCACAAGGCCATGTCGACCCAGCTATCAATATGAACCTAATTTAATTGAAGTACATGTATATGATTCTTCTTTCAACTACCGCGCCGTTGGCACGCCGAGCGCGGTTGTACCACCAAATCACCGTTTACTGATCCGTTGGTTAACCTATAGCTGTTTTATTTTGCATACTAGCTCATCAGCCAGTCGCCCTTGCCCAGTGTGTCGGCGATAGAATCAGCCAGGCCAGCTGGAGCCCTATCGACAATTGCGGTCCCTTCAGGAACGTTTCAGAACTGCTCGAAGAACTGGACGAGGTGATATTTCAAAATTTACTTCATTACTAAGACTAGCTGTTTATTTTGATATCGTTTTCTTTGATATTTTCTTACACTTGCATGACTTAGTCCGTTTCCTTTTCCTCGCGAATAGTTATTTTCGAAGCGCCCTATTAACCAGAACCTTGCTATCCCTTCAAATATCAATCATTGAAGATAACAAAGGATGTACGGGATGTTCGGGGTTCAACAGTTCTCATTTAGCCATCATACTAAAAAAAAAAAGCTGACAAAGGTAGTCATTGGGCAGTGGAAGCCTAGGACGGTACGGTATACAATTGAGCTACAATCAGGAATATTTTCGAGAACCATGTAGTGACACAAAATAAGTAATGATTATTTAAGCGGTTACAATGAATGACCAAATCCCCGAAAACAAAGCTACTTTGAAACTTTGATAGACAGGATAAAGACACCCAATCCTTGTATTTGTCTTGTCTGCTACATACAAGTGAATATAATTGGAAGTTAGACAAACTGAAAAATAAAATATCTACCAAATCATCGTGAAATCGTTCGTATTCTTGTTTACTTCGTTTGTGTTCTTCTTTTCTTGTACCAACAAAAGGTTTCAATTTCGAACAGCAACGTGGAAAAAGTGACAAACCAAGTTGCAATAGTCACACGCAACACGATGGATATAACTTCCAATGACATATCTACGGTCGGCAATATTGCCAATGAGATTGCCAATCAGAATTCTGGTGACCAGGCGGTGAGTAGTCGGTCCTGACTGATTTATTGGACTTTTGAATCATTATCTGTGTTCTTCGTAATTGTACTTTGGTTTGATTGATGTATTATGTTTTTGTTACGATATTAGTCATTGGGCAGTGGAAGCCTAGGGCGGTACCATATACAATTGAACTACAATTAGGAATTTTCGAAAACCATGTAGTAATACGAAATAAGAAATGATTATTTAATCGGTTACAATGAATGACCAAATCCCCGGAAACACACTAAAGTTACCTTGAAACTTACATGACATTGATAGTACGAAAATTACGATAATTTTGCCCTTACGAAGATCCTGCTAGGATTGAAGGCTAGGCTGTATACGACTCTCGTATTATGTTTTTGTTTGTGTTTACAATTGGTGTTTAATATATCACTTTAGAAGTATGGTTATCATTGTCCTTATCGTTATTACTATAGATATTCTTTTTAAGCATTTTGTATTTGTAAAGATTTGAACTTCGACAAAAGTAGGAGATATTGCAAATTGTACACACCACCCCCGCATACAAAAGTGGGGGATATCTAATGTCTCCATTCCCCGGTATCTACGCTCGTGAACACACTAAAACACGCGCTGTTTATCCAATGTGTATCTCCTGATGGAACTGTTTTTTTGATGGCGTACATTTGAATTCAGATCTGCCCCCGTATGATCCGCCACTGATAGGATGCTTGGTAGTGAGTTAGTTGATTGGTTGGTCGGTTGACTGACACATCGGTCGGTTATTTGGTCGGTAGAATTGTCTAGCTGATGTTTGTTAATCCATTCAGGACTGGTACCGAAAAATACATCTTATCTGGTTCGTAAGTTCTGTTTGTTACATTTTAATTCCTCGAACTTGAATTATTAAACGGGCCAATTTCCAATTAGTATTTTAATTAACTTGGAACCTTTTTCATTAACCCAACTGGCAATCTTTCATTTTGATTGGGTTAATGAACATTCCAATGCTCTTTTACATCCTTTATGTTCATTTGGTTCCATGTTTATCTTTCCCCTTCAACAGCTGACAAGAGATGTAACTAATATCGTCAGCAACATCGCTACCGTTGACCAAAGTGAACTCGAAGATGCGCAGGAGAATGACAATGCCGTCTCCGGCATCGTGCAGGCCTTCGAGAGTCAACTCGAGAACGTCGATGTAGAAGAAGGGGAGCCCCTTATGATAGCGGAAGAAAACGTTGTTGTTCAGGTATAAATACAAGTCAGTACAGTTTGAATAAACAACATTATTGTAAAGACCTCATTACATAGAAGTAGATGGCCGATTAACATGGCTTGGGCGAAACTTAGTCAAGAGTAGGTTAGACAAGACTTAGACCATGCAGAAACGAGTTCAGAAAACCAAACCTTTAATCAAGACTTATTGACTAAAATTGTGTCGAGTTTTAAACGGGACATCGTGACGGGAGTTAAGTCAAGCGGGATTTAGACACGAGAACATTGGTCAGTGAGTTTAATTGTTTGCCTTTAAAGGGACCTAGTAACTTTGTTGACCTGCGCAACTGCTGACATCGAAATCCTTGCAAACACCTTGTCATTATTATCCAGGTACAAAGTGTGCCCCCTGCAGATCTCGACCAGGGTCTCGTCTTCTCAGTCAAAGGAGATTCTTCATCGGACCTTTCTCGCACCAACATCACAGTCGACATGATAAGCGACGACGAGGATGATGACGAAGCGAAGCAGGGATTAATTGCCCAGGTACTTAACCATTATGAATATTTGTTTCGAGCATGATTATCTAACATGATGATTAAACGTATACAACCTTGTAACCAGTATAAACGTCTTATTATAAAACTTCAATATTTTTCATTGGCATTTTGATAATAAGCCTACATGTATTTGTTCGTGCTCTTAAAACTATTGGGATTTTAACAAAAGTCCCACCACTAATGAGTAATTAAACTAAATGTATCTGTTAATATATTCTCGTAGGCCTATCTCACCTATTTTTTTGTTTTCTTCTTTTATCACAAAATTAATTTTTGTCCTTGATGAACGGAAAAGGAAGTTCGCATGTTGATGTACTATAATCATACAAAGAATAGTTTTTAGCAAGTTTTGAACATAAAACAAATATTGGCCACCAAAATGTTTGGCCCTTGTCATCATTGTGACTGTACAAAAACTGAATACCATGAAAAGAACACATTATAATAATAATAATATAGCTTTAACAGTTACTAATCCTGGCAAATATATTTCTCTGCTAAAATAGGTTAGACTTGCTCCAGAGATCGCAGCCATTGTTTCTTCACCATCAGGTGGTAACCAGGACAACGGGACTGTTAATACCAACATCAAGGTGATTGTGAGCGTGTATCCGACAGATTCTCTCTTCATCTCCCCTTCGGTGCGTAACTTCAGTCAGACGAACGCTGAAGTGAACCGCACGGCGAACACTCCCGTCATAGCCCTTAGCTTCGGTGGTCGAGTGGTGGAGAACCTCACGCGGCCAATTATCCATCTCACATTCACGGCGCTGGAGGTAACAACAATGAATAATAATAATGGTTCACGTTTTGTTGTGTTACCCTATTTAACCTCTTCAGTGTTTTTGCTCTGTTATCCCGGAGGGCCCAAGGACTAATAATATTACCTCGGTCATGGGATATACACCCAAAACCAACCAGCGAATAATGTGCACACTCTCCTCTCCCTGTGAGCACAACCAACCACCATTTAAAGTGCACACTCTGCACTCCCTGGGAGCATTCCAGTCAGGGAAACTGCTTTCATTAACACTATCGAATCATATCGAGTGCCGCCCATTGGTGAATAACAGCAATGTGGATTGAATACATGCAACCAATTTAAAGGGATATATTAACTTTGTTGACATGTGCAAAAAGTAATGAATAGTTGACACAATATAGATTGTTGTTATCTGATATGTTCACTGGGTGTTGTGTGAAAATGAATATTGTTTTTGCACGCTAATTGTGCTTAAAATTATACATATGATACGGTACTTAGCACCGAGTCATTCTCCAATATGTGATCCAACTATCGGTTGGATTAAAAATATGGTTTTTCCCTCCATTCCGCTAAAAATCAGTGATTTATGCGCCTCCTCGACTTCTCTCCGTGTGTAAGCGCGACTCTGAACAGATTTTAAAACGAAAGATGATCGCGATGGCCGTCGATGCGAACGGCGAACGGCGCTTGCGATACACATTGTACATGCGCGGTAAGCATAGGAGGTCCTAGAATGCTAGCGCTTCGCGCTAGCATTCTCTAAAAGTTATAGCCGGACGTCAATCACTGTTATATTATATTTTGAAAAGCAAATATCACAACAATGAGAGCATTTGAATGTGAATTATTATTATTTCCCATGTGTTTTTTAATGATCTTTCACATGGAATTGAAATCAACCAAATCAGTTACAATTAATTTTGGGGGGGGCACTTCGGAAAATACCAATACTCAACGCTCCCTTTAATATTATTGCTTAAATTGCGTGAGTATTGGAAATGACAGGGAAGTGACAGCTCTGTCGTAATATAACATCAAAGTATAATATGAATACGTGCATATACGCAATGAACTCCTTCGCCCAGGTGGGGAACGTTGCTACATCAGTGAATCATAGCCATCACGTGTTCATGGGAGTTACCGTGGTGCGCAAACGGGATCAATAAGGGGAACGGGAATTACACATCCATTGGCGTCCCCAAGGGGGGGGGGGGGGGGGGGGGTTAAACCCCCTTGACAAGTTTTGACCGGTCCTGGTCTCGGTGCATCGAAAATGTTGAAAGTACTTGGTCTCGGCTTCGAGAATTTTCTACGGAGACCCCCCCCCCCCCCCCGCTTACACAAATTTGGCTGACGAAATAACCCCCCCCCCCTTGAAAAAATCCAGGGTACGCCACTGCTGCCAGCATTACTGCGCTCAACTGATGCAGACCTCATCAGTCTTTCAGACGTGATAAGAAGATCAACTCGAATCAACACGGCGATGCCGAGATATCCCCTTACAACCCTAGAACATTATGATATAGTCAACAGGCAGAAGCTCTCTATGCACATCATGCTCAGTCCCTCTTTGGAAGAACCTAACATACTGAGGGCATAGTCGTTGAGATCAATGACTCTGGTGTTCAATCTTCAAGCGACGAGTACATCAGCACCCGTTATTGATTGGTGATCGCATAGATGAACATGATGAATACATCATTTAATTTCACTAATTGACCGATGAGATTGGCATTTATGGTGCTGTACTGCCTTACTGAATGTGATGTATGTCTCGCCTTCTTGGCTATTGTTAACAATCATGTTATAAATAATGGAGGGGCTATAATTCCTTATTGCCTATAACTGAAACGGCAAAACATCTCATTAAAATTATTATTCGTGTAATATCATTATCATGAATACTTGAGACTATTCAGCATTGGTATCATATATAAGTTTATATAATAGCCGTGTTTCCATTGTTTAAACTACAGCCTGGCTATACTAATCAAACATGCGTGTTTTGGGATTTTACCACCAACGACTGGTCTTCGCGCGGTTGCAATCTGACCTCAAATACCACGGCTGGACCGGACAACGAGAACAGCGGCCAACCCTCAAGAGAGACGTACACGTGCTCCTGTAATCATGCCACCAACTTTGCTGTGCTAATGGTAAGATGTCATTCAAACTAAATGGTATTGTATTGATATTTTGTTCAGTAAGTGTACGATATACATGTATAAGTATAATCTTTAATTAAACACAAAAATACGTTATATGCTCGCCTGTGAAAACTAGGCATTATGGTTGGTAAAACGTTGTGTGCAATGTTATGTTTTATTTATGATATTTTACTTTTATAATGATTGTATTTGCAATTTGGCTAGACATTATAAAAAAAAGGAACACATTAACTTTCGACACAGTTTTCAGGCTGTTTACCAAAATTGCCGGTGGACATTGCATGTTGAGGATATTTCCATATTAAATATTATGTTTATTTGGTAATGATCAGATGTTGCTTTATAATTATTATGTTGACACCTTTCTTTTGGCATAATTATTTCGTTTCGTTAGGATATCCACCAATCGCCTTCACCGTTTGCATACAGTGTGCTGAGCTACATCGGGTGCGCAATATCCATAGTGTGTCTGGTCATCACACTCGCCACTTATCTGTGGAACAGGTAAATATGTATGAAAGATGTCATGTGTTACAGGTTGCTCCATTAGGACAGGGGCTTTAAGCCCTCCGCGCACAAAGCCGACTCGACCCAAACCGACTGGTATCAGTCGGCTGGAGTCAGTGTCACTCAGTCGGCGCCGATTTAACATGTTGAATCGGCCTTGAATGACCTCTGACTGGCTCTTGATCGGCAACAGTTGAGTCCTGAGGCAACGCATACTGCATAATGAGTTAATCAGGCTGAAAACCAGCAGGTCGGGTCGAGGCGGCTCTGTCTTCGCCGGGCTTTACGAACCCATGTATCACACCAAACAAGTCAAACACATTAACTAATACTTTACTTTAAAAATGTTATTTTCACACAATCAACTGATGAGAACGAAGATGTTCGAAACGTAAAATAGTTTGTTTAAAGTAACAATTTCACAATCAGATGAAACTTTTCAAGAAACTAATACTCTGTTTAAAATAAAATAGGTACAGAATAAATCTCTAGTTTGGCCTTGTGAGCCTCTTCAGTCAAAACTAATTACAATTTCACTTTGGGTACCAGTTGCAAGAACATGTAGACCAAAGGTATGTTCCGGCAACTTGCCCCCAAGTGAAATCGTTATTAGGTATATAATGAAGAGCATCACAAGGCGAAACAGCCTATATCACTATGATTTATACGTCTCCAGCTTTATAAAGTAGCTGAGCACTTTCCGATTATATGCATGGAATAAACAGAACTGAATCTTGTATATAAAGTTGTTATATTACATCACATTGTTTTTTATAGCAGAAGAAGGCCCTTTTTTAAGTATTCGTAAGACCCGACTAGATGATGAATATGTCACTGTAATAAGACATGGGGAATATATCTAATTTATGTAAACAATATACATATACTTGGGACATAATTTGATGGATGCAATTGAAAAATGTACTTCGTCCATTTCGTCTGCAATTATAGAAACCAAGAAGTTACATACTACGTGGATACTTTGTTTATGTTACACTGATTAAAACAAATGCGGTTCCACTGCACTGAAATCCGTATGTGTCACGTTGTAATTACGCCACACGTCGTATTATGGTTGGGTTATGCGCGATAAGAAATTTTGTAGAGATGTGAGCTTGTTCACACTTTGTGCAACGTCAATGAATTATAAGGATAATTCATATTAATTTACCTTGTGGTCAATTGTTCTTGCTCGGTAGAGCTAACGTCTTCACTTTCGTATTTTATTCATTTTCTAAATGAAGTAAACTGCGGAGCCGCCAGGCCCATCAGATTTTCATATGCTTGTGCGTCACACTGCTCTGTCTCTACGCCACCTTTCTCGTCATGGTCAGTGTAGACACGATGCCGGGCACAGCCGAGGTCTTGCCTGGCGCATGCGGCCTGCTGGCAGCGCTCGTTCACTACTTCGTTCTGTCTTCCATTGCCTGGATGGGCGTCGAGGGCGTGAATACGTACCTCGTTCTCGTCCGCGTCTTCAATTCTTACGTCCCGAACTTCATGGTCAAGGCGGCCCTGGCTGCTTGGGGTGAGTTTGTCATACCTTTGTGCAGGGTAGCGTGTTTAAATCACGACGATTCATCAAACATCAATATGAATAAAGCTATCATACATGTAGTAACTGTAGGCCTGCGTTATTTTATTGAAAATGATTTTACAGAAATTGGGTGATGTGCTTTTTTGCATTATCTGATAAATTGAACTTATGATTTTTATCAGCGTTTCTTTGAAAATATTGAATCCTTTATTATTTCAAATTACAGTAACAGTCATATATATTTATTTTCATCATATCCGACAGAAGAATGAAGTTGATATAAATATATGTCGCAGTAATCGTAGAATGTCAGAATGTAGTGGAAGTAGCAGCAGTATATTTGACACCACGCTTTATTGTTGCCTGATGTATTTGTTTTGGCATGTTTTCATAATATTATTCGCTCTTACTCAGTTGTACGTATTAAGTTTCGGTCCAATTCCATTTTACTGTATCATTATTATTATCATGTTTCTTCTTACTAGGTGTTCCCGCCTTAATCACCATCATTACCGGAGCCATCGCAAACAAAAACTACGCAACTGAAGACATGTAAGTACTGACTTGTAGTAGTTGATTTTGTTATAATTAACTGTTCGCATATCAGCAAACATGCTCTGGAAATTCAGGATCTTGTGAACTTACAGCATAATGTGCGTTGCTTGATTTCTAGATACGTTTAAATTGTAATGTTAGGTTGCTATATAATCACCTTTACATTTTGTTGACCACATCATATATTTCCAAATAATTAAATCCAAAAGCAAATAACTAATGGTTTTAAAAGGTAAACCATTAGGAATCGTAAATAATCAAGACATTTGGACTTAATAATACATTCAAGAAGACCTAAATATATATAAATCCTAAAGTTATTGTCACTTATTCTGGTCCGCAGTAGAGAACGATAATCCTTTGGAGTTAGGCAAAAATCCTAGAATTTCCAGATAGTAACATTCATCTCAAATCAATACTCATCCCGTTTGTAGATGTTTCCTGAAGTTCTGGCCGCAGATCGGCGGTCTTCTGATCCCGATGGCCATCATCCTCATCATCAACGCAGTCATCTTCGTGCTCGTCGTCCGTCAGCTGGTCATCTCGGCCAGGGTGAGCGCGAGAGTAAGGGACGACGAGGATGGCGAGCGACGGGAGACAGTTGAACGCATCCAGAACGCCGTCACCATCTTGGTTCTGCTCGGTCTGACCTGGATCAGTGGTTATCTCCTTCTCATCAGGGAGATCAGTCTGGTATGTATGTGACCAGTCACCAACAACAAAAGAAAGGTCGAAATATTCCACTTTTTTGTATTGGGTACGGTATATTTCAAGTTTCTACAAAATCAAATTGTTCCTGTCATATGTTATTTGTAATTATTTGGTACTTCACTGTATACAGCCTTATAGATATTTCAAAATGCTGTAATACAACAGGCCACTTTAATACTTTATAGACATAATGATCCCCCTAATAAAGTGCGCTAACGCGTAAAGCATTGCATTATCACTGCTTTATTCTTGAGGACCTAATATACACACTATTGCAATACTTTGTATTATTTATGTTTTTTCCTAGATCGCACAAGCGCTGTTCATTGTCTTCAACTCCTTCCAGGGGCTCTTTATCTTCCTGCTCTACTGCGTGCGCAAGCCCATCATCCGCAAGCAGTGGGGGCTGCGCTGCGCCGCGTGCGGGGACGGAGAGAACAGCCGATCGAGTTCGAGCGGGTCCTGGTACCCGGGATCAAAGGGGAGTGCGATCACCAAGATTGTGAGTACGACCAGGCTTTACAGTCCCAGCGATACCTTCACATCATCCCAGACGGATGGACCGACGTCTGAGACGTTTAACAACCCCACATATGATGACTTTTCTCCTCTGCCGTTTGCAGATCAGAGTCGGCCTTGATCAATCAAGAGAATTGTCCACGATTCTTAATCGTCCATTAAAGGACAATGAAACTATGACTTTCGGCTATTATTATCATCATTTAAAGGATAAACAGACAGTTATTTTGATACATATTTTTGCAATTTTGGCCTACTGAATCTCATTAAATACTGATGTGAACATACCCAAATATTACTAATTCTTACTGCGGCAAAAGATGATGGGAGCGGCCATGTTCTTGTAATTACCCAACATGCTTTGCCGAACAAAAAGCTTTTCACTGAATTGTAGACTCATCAAAGCGTCTACAAGTATTCAATCAATGGTTTGAATTGCTGTTATTCCAATGCAGCTATGCTTAATTGACCGTAAGTCCGCACACACCTAATAAGGCGACCTCGAGCGTTCGCGTGAATAGTGAAGTACCCGATAGTGTTTTCATTATTTATTCCGAAGCAGAAATCTGAGTTGGGGTAATGTTACGCATAATAGATGTATAACGTAGGATAAACTCTATTCTAGAGTTGCATTGCCCTTTAAAGAGTACCGAAATGTGTTGTCATAGCCATGTGTTGTAAACAATGTCAGGCAAACCGGAAAGTTGTGACCTATCGGGTTGGCAGTTGTCATTCTCCTACCCTACCAAAAGCCCGAATGAGAGGACAAATTGTTTAGAAACATTCCTACAGTTATAATTATGGTAATAATGTGACGTCACTTCTTCAGTACTCTTCTGCATGCAGAACTAAGGATCCATTACAATGAAACGCAATCGAAATGTTGGTGACGTATAAGAGATATACAGTAGATCTGATTTTGTTGGTGTCGTTACATTCATCCCCATCCGTCAACTGGAAACTGTTCACACGTTTTGTAAAAGAGGGTCAGTCCCTTAAAAGAGTACCGACGTGTGTTGTCACATCCATGTGCCGTTGGTAATGGTTCTAAACAATGTCAGGCAAACCGGAAAACTGCGACCTAGCGGATTGACAATCGTCCTCCTCCTACCCTACCAAAAGCCTGAATGAGAGGGCAAATTGTTTAGAAACATTTCTATAGTCATAAATATGGTAATAATGTGACGTCACTACTACGGTACTCTTCAGTTCTATATGCAGAACTAAGGATCCATTACAATGAAGCATAAGCGAAATGTTGTTGATGTATAATAGATATAGTATAACCATTGTAACAGGAAATTATTATTTTACCATATATTGAAAGTTGAAGTTGTTGTTTGTTTATCATTTACATGTATATTTTACACAGAGTTAAAAGCATCAATAAACAATATCAACACAAGATTTCTTTCAGTGTATACAGAGTAGAGTATTTTGGTTATTTTCACATTTTCGTATCTCTTATAGTGTCTCTTTTTGAAAGAGACCAAACATGCCAAAGTTATATCGTAAAATATTTTGCAGTTATGGAAATTTTACTAAATTAATAGTTTTCCAATGTATATTTGTTCTCAAAATCAAGCATTTCTACGAAATGTTTCAAGTAGTCGTGAATTAAGCTTTCCAACCCCTTTTATATACTTTATATTATATTCATTGATTTTCTTTTCATTTGAAATAGTACTCCATATGTACCGTAAATGCAGTGTCAAAAAATATTGAGTTTGTTGTTATATGAAATTGTATGCTAATGGTCGTGAAATACCGATTTCCAACCACTTTGCTGCATTTATTTACTTCAAATATTTGCTATTGATTTGGAATGTGCTATATTTGAACCTTTTTTTTCTTCAATTGTATGTATTCATTTATACGGATTCTTTAGAATAATTAAAACAATGGCATCGTAAAATTCATGGATTTTGACGACATTTTCATTATAGTGAAGGATTTCTAAACAACAACATTGTAATGATAATCATTTCACATTAGTTTTAGCTCATTATAAATTGTTTCTTCTTTGTAATAATCAAGTTGCACTTTCTCATTATCAGTATAGATGCATGTGTTTGTCTAAGAGTAAGATGTGCTTTTGACACATGATAATCCCGCCATTTTATACAAAAAGGGGACTAATTGAACCAAATATGGTGCACATAGGAGACAATAATACGACCCTACTCCTGAACTGTAATTTATATGGTCAGTAGTGTTTCAGTGGGACAGTTTTCTTGACCTTATGATGTTAAGATTATGGAACTTGTTTCATGAAAGAGTCTTAGATGTAAGTTTTCAGGCGCGGAGCTAGAGGGCAATTATCTCCGCGTTTTGCACAGAGCGTCGATAGCCGTTGGAAATACCAAAGCTTTATGGTCTGAGCACAAGGACCCTAGCTCTGTGCGCCTGACAACGTACATCGTATGTACATGAATATATATAAATGTATATATATATATATAAGCGAGAAGTGAACTAATACATACAGCTTCGGTTTCTTCCAATATATATATATATTATATTATATATATTATATTATATATATTATATATATATATATATTATATATTGGAAGAAACCGAAGCTGTATGTATTAGTTCACTTCTCGGTTATATATATATATATGTTCTAACTAATACATGAATCACTCTATTGTGATCCAGATGAAGTAAAGGCGGCTTGCATTGTTCGTAACTCCTTCCCCATGAATACTTGAGTACAAAGGGCCGAGAGATTGGCTTGCCAATGACCTGAACTGGATCTGTCTTTAATCACACGGTCCCCGTGGCCTAGTGGTTAAGGCATCGGCGTTCCAAGCCGGAGACCCAGGTTCGAGTCCTGGCGGAGACCAATTTTTCGACCAGTGCCTTTTTTCATTTGGTGGATTAAAAGGAGGAACATTGCTTATTAAGCTACGCCTACTATTATTCTTCCTTCTCAATCATTTATGATTACTCCTTGCAATTATTTATATATTGGAAGAAACCGAAGCTGTATGTATTAGTTCACTTCTCGCTTATATATATATATATATATATATATAGGAAACAAGCCCCCAATTTTTGTTTCCACAAATATACTGAATTTCTCGTCCAAGTAAACTTGATAATGAATAACCATGGAATATCCTGCAATGTTCTGCGTCCGGGATGGGTGTAGGCTTGTTTATTGATTGCAAGAATTAAGATATATTGACTGGATACTTAAGTTATCTTATCATAAATCATTTACAACGTTTTGTAGAAAGTCAGAGGGGATCAATTTGTATTCAGTCTTGTAACATTCTGTATGCTATATGTAAGTGTAAATGGAGGACCGGTCTGGCGATCCGGAGGTCGCTGGTTCGATTCTTGACCAAGACCATTTCTGTTGTGGATAATTGCGTAATCACATTTGCCTATTTAATTCAAGAAAGTCGTGTTTATAGACTAATCATGCATATTTTCAAGAGCTAAGGATTGTAGATGTAGAAATATTACATGTGTTTGCGACATACATGATTAAAGGAATCTAGTAACTTTGTTGACATGTGAAAAAAGTAATGAGTGTTGTGTACACAGTATAGTGGGTATTATGTGAAAATCTCAAGTTAAATGGACTATATATGGCCGATTAATGAGCACAAATGCTAAGTGACATTAACTAAATCATTGCACTTACTTTGTACCCGGTTCTGATGATCCATTGGAGAATTTGACATCTGAACACTTCAATCAAAAATATCTTTTTAACGAAAGGGAAATTTGAATAACCGAAACCTGTCCCATGCTTTTAGGGAACTGAGAGAATTCCAATTGGATTTTGAGGATTTGGAGAATATTACTAAGCCCATTTAAAGGGGGAGTAAAGCTCTGACTCTGCCGACACGTTAAATGTAAAGGGCAATGAAATTCAGACAAATTGTTGTATGCACTATAAGACGCTAAATATAATGAATAGTCTCTGAAAATTTGAGCAAAATCGGTCAAGAAATAAGAAAACTATGGCTTTTTGAAAAGAGCCATGTACTTCTTCAAGTGTCTCAAATTGGCAACGCACTCTGGCAAAGTTGTGGACAACTCCCCATACATTTTGTACACCAAATTTCATTTTTTTCCCCTCAAAATTTCTGTTTACCCTTCGTTCGAGTTCCATGTATAATTTGTAGAATGCTTTTATACATAACATCTCATGAGTTGGGGGAATGAAAAAATGTGACTATGAAGAAAACTGTAAACATGGGAACATTTGTGTACAAAACATATGGGGAGTTGTCCACACACTTATCAGAGTGCGTTGCCAATTTGAGTTCCCCATAGGAATACATGGACATTATTCAAAGATCCGTAGTTTTTCCGTAGTTTGCTCTAACTTTCAGAGATTATTCTTCTTAATCTCTTCAAGACTATGAAAGCAACATTTTGCTTGGGTTTCATTGCCCTTTATGGTTAAAGAACATTTTCGAGGTGAAGGAGTTTAGTACTAAATAAACGAATCATAAAACAACTAAACATAAAAATGGTCCACAATGGCCGAGAAATAAGCTTTACGCACAAACTTAAGTCTGACAAGAACTTTTCTCTCCCCTCAAGTATATACAACATTCATGTTATGGTGTACGAGCTATTGTATTATGAGCATGTAAGATATGTAGCATATTGTACTTATGTCATATTGTAATGACTTTACAGCTAACATATTGATTGCATAATCAGAAATAATTACAAAATAAGCAGAATAAAAAGAAATACAAAAACCAAATTGGCCCGAATTCTCAATTTTAGTCTAGGTGTACAGTTAAACCAGGCACAACTATGCCAGGCACAAAGTTAGAACATGTAACAATTGTAAATGGCACGAATCTGGTCCCTCGCTCAAGTTAATCCCTATTTAGCTACTACGCATGCTCATTGGCCCATTGGATTGATAACCGCGCATGATCAGTATACGAGGTACGTCTACTGGCATAGATCTGTAATTGAAACATTTTCATCGCTGAGTGTGCCGTCAGACTAGAGCCACGCTCTAGCCACGATCTAGACAATAGCTGATCACAATCACTGGAATGTATCTGCAAAATGTCTTTTGTCCAATGAGGATCTGAATGGGAAGATTATCTCACATGTGTCAATAGATATCCTTCCATGAATGCACAGAAAATAGCTCGCTGAACAAAAGACTAGGTCGGCAAAAGACCCACGACCGCTTTTTAAGCTTTGGACATGTCGAAAGCGGTCGTGAGTCTTTGGCGTTCTGCTCTTTTGTTTAGGGAGCCATTGTATGTCCATGCATGAGAGGATATCCTTTCACCTATGTGCGATAATCCTCCCATTCATTCGTCATTTAATCATCGTTCGGACAATGCTTCGCCTCCCACTGCCAAATTTATGAATGGGGATTATGGGGATTAGGAGCGGCGCGAGAGCGTAGCTATATGTGACGGGGGTATGAGCAATCACAACAAGAACGTATCACTAAAGCCCCTTTCACACCGGATCTGCGTAGAGTTGCGTAGTGTGGCGTACCGAGTACGCCGAAATAGGCTGCGTATTCCCTGCGTATTCGAGAACAAAAAACATTCTTCGGCAATTAACGCTCGTAGGAGCCGCGAGTAGATGTTTCGTCGGACTGGCGTAGTGAGGGCAGCGTACTATTGCGTATGCTAGAGTCCCTTTATAGGAGAGTTACGACAACTAGTGTACACAAATGGAAACAAAAAGGCGACAGCTGGTTTAAGTTACTGCATGCAGGATTGCCGGGTTCAGCAATGCTCTGAACTATGAATGAACCTCTTTAAGCATTCAGTGGTTTAAATTCCTTTTGCCATTTTGTATCCATTTTGTGAACAATAGATGTCGTAACTCTCCTATACAGGGACTCTAGCGTAGGCATGGCGTACAGTAGCGTAGTGCTGCGTAAACTTGAGTTGGCATGGCGTACAGTAGCGTAGTGTTGCGTAGACTTGCGTACTTTCTGCGTTCAGTGTCTACGCAGACAGTACGCGAAAAAAATTAAACATGTTTAATTTTTTGCGTCCATCTCGCGTACCCCTCTGCGTACCTCAGCGTA